>CM059625.1:8049847-8348289 GCA_030435675.1 Steinernema hermaphroditum
CTTGCATTCCATCGTTTATGATCTTTTTGTATGTGGCAATGATTAAAGATTCTAACGACAAGGGTCAGCAGAAAGGAAAGTGATGCG
Organism: Steinernema hermaphroditum; assembly: GCA_030435675.1. Lineage (NCBI taxonomy): Eukaryota > Metazoa > Nematoda > Chromadorea > Rhabditida > Steinernematidae > Steinernema > Steinernema hermaphroditum. Next base: position 8,049,935 of record CM059625.1, read on the forward strand.
TCAACATGGCAGAAAGCACGCAAGCCCCGCGATGTCTGGACAGGGCAGACAACAAACGTTGCACCAAAGCAGCTGATTGTCTGGGCACACTGGAAACAAAGCTTCCCCGTGCAGTTAGAAGCACATGGTGGAGGTTACCTATTTTCAGCACTTTCACTACTCGCCATCCTTCCGCCGATCAATATAATTCGTTTTTCGCATTTACGTTATCATAGTCGTGAAATGCCGCGTTTTGTGTGCAGAAAAGTGATGAAAATCACGCGACTTTGTTGCAGACCAAAGTGGCGATCGAAGACGTGCGCCGAGTCATTTAGACGGCGGACGGTCTCGTGTGCGCTACCGTAAAGTTAGTAGCTGTTCGGTGCGGATTTTGGAAGAATGCCACTCGTGAGCACTGCTCTGAATCTCGCAAGTTCAGCCACAAAGCTTTCGCTTAGACTATGCTCTTCTAAAGCGAGCAAAGTGCACATCGCGTCAGCTACGGTACTGGGAAACGATGATCGATCAAAGTACATTCGTGTCCAGATCACAGGTGCCCGATCCATTGTTCATGCTTAATTTATGTTGATATTTAGAACGCGGAACTCTCGACATTCCGCTTGTGTGGCTGAGGGACCACTGCAGGAGCGCGCGGAACTATAATTGGGAGACGAATCAGCGAAAGTCGAGAGCTACGAATCTGTTTGCGAATTGTCGCCTGTCGGATACTCCGTAAGTGACGAAGTTCTTAGTGAAAAAAAAGTAAATTAAATTTGCAGAGATGCTGTGGTGCTCGACGAAAGAGAACAAATCCTCAAGCTGCGCTGGCGCGATGCGACACAGAGCGTTTTTACGTGGAATGAGCTGGTGCGGTGGACGCTGAAAGAGAGATGCTCACAGAACAATCAAGAACGACGAGGGATCACTCTATGGGACAGTGATTCACTCAAAGACGTGCCATCAGTGGGAGCGTAAGTGTTATAATGAGTTCGAACAGTGACCTAATGTTCACTTCTTCAGGAAAAACTTTGATTTCCCCGTATTTGCTCGTCTATTTGCGCGTTTTGGCGTGGCCTCAGTGAATGGAGTTGATTCGCGGAATGAAAAGGCGACAAAAGAGTTATGCTCGTCCATAGGACCCATCCAGGGAACATTCTTCGGCGACTTCTGGACGTTTTCTAATACGAGCGAGGAGCCCGGAGCAGTGAGTCCGAGCGACGTTCTGCATTTTAATTTGGAGAGTTTCTAGGAACGAAGGCACGATGATACCGCTTATAGTAATGAAGGAATCGGGCCGCACACCGATGGAACGTATTTCGATCAGACACCGGGAATTCAGGTTTCTTTTTGCGATGAGCGTTGGTGTGCTATTATTCATCATTCTAGGTGTTTCATTGTCTTAAGCCTGCGACGTTTGGAGGCGATACTATTCTTGTCGATGGCTTTGCCGCTGCAGAACAATTTCGCAAAGTCCATCCGAGAGAATTCGAAATTCTGCGCACCGTGCCACTGGAACATCACTACATTGAAAAAACTGCTGATGCGGAGAGTGAAAAAATTAAAATTTACTGTCGGTCGACATCGAACACTGTGATAAAACTCGACAAAACGGGAGCGTTATGTCAGATCAGGTAAGCTGTTCCGCCAACAAGCTAATATTATTTGAGCTTTTCAGATTCAATCCATATGATCGAGCTCCAATGAAGTTTATGGGTCTAAACAACTCCGAGTCATGCGCACAGACCATCGAGTATTATGATGCCTACGAGAAGTTCTCGAATATGATGCACGATCCGCTCTACGCAGTTCAAATCTCACTACGTCCGGGCACCGTAATTTTCATTGATAACCATCGCGTTCTCCACTCTAGGACTTCCTTCGAGGTTGGTGCTCTAGTGTTAAACAGATAGGAAGTCAATATTTTAGGGTTCCCGCAAGATGTGCGGCTGCTACATGTCACGAGACAACTTCTGCGCTTATGCCCGACCCGTTCTTTCAAAGACTTTCTCCGAGTTGTAGATTCATGTTTTAATAAATGCATAAAACTCTCTTAAATACTTTAAAGTATAAACAACAAACAGTTTATGACTCTTCAGCAGTGTTTTTGCCTTTCAACCGTAGTGTCCCTTTCCGAAATTTGAAAATTGTGGAGAATATGGCTCCTCCGAGGCGATCGGCCAGCCATTTCGTTTTGATTACCGCCACTTTGAGGGAATCACATGCGAACTCAGCGTAGTAATTTGTGTGAAGAGCTCGTCCCATTCCTTCGATGACGACAAGATCGATTCCGTCCTTCTTTATCTTTTCGCACAGTTTGGCGTTCACTCGTCTAGACAAACACATTAAGAAAAAAAGCCGTGAATCAAACCTGAGGTCCAGGCATGGTGATCCCTGGCCGCTGTGCTCAATTTCAAATCGGTGTTCTTTGACGGCATCCGCGATAATTTGATCACCGGAGCAGATTTCCGGCAAAAGTGCTATGAGTTCTTGATAGGTAACGTCGTTGAGAGCAGGGGACCAGTTGCAAACAACAATGACCTGTGATGGTACCTTTCAGTTAAGGGTAAATAGGAGGTATTGAAACCTTAGTTCCCATCTTGAGAAGTTCGCGAGCGAAAGGGATCACTCCAAGAAGAACATCGCCGCCACTATTGTCGACGAAGATAGCTGCGCATCGATAGCGCTTTGTACTGACAGCGCTAAGCCAATTGTCTAACTCGTCGACTAACCACGGTCGTTCTGAATGAAAACAAGGACAATAAAAATAAGAATAGTGTATAATAAGAATATTGTTTCTTTTTGTTGCTAGAGACTCGGCAAAATAAACGACGAACTTACCGGGAATCAACTTCAATGCCGCTGAAAAAGATAGTCCACCATGTGTTTCCATCATCTTTACTGCTTCCTTGGCCCCCCAGTCAAACACATTTCCAGCCAGAATTCCCTTGCACACGGCCATTTGCCGCTCTCGGAAGTCGTCGATCGCGTCGATAACCTGAAGAACGCTTGGCAACTCTTGAACAGCCATGCCATTCTCCATCTGTTTCTGCTAAAACGACTAAATCATAGACATCGTCGCTTTTCACCGTACACAGAGGAAAGCATCGTCGAAGAGTTGTTCGTTAAGTATTTGCTCACGAAGGTCCAAAAGGTTCCTTACGTTGCAGCACCCATATGCACTGAACATTCATGTTGGATTGAGTGACATGTTAGGACTTACAAAGACTTCTGCTTTAGAATTTTAAGGTGACTCAAATATCGGTCTCGGAATAAATCGGCTCTCTGTTGTGCGTCTGGAGAATGCCTATCGGATTCCAAGGCTTTTGTTAGGGTCTGAAAGATATTAGTTTTGTTATGGCCAAAAATAATCGTCCACTCACTTTCTGAACGCTGTTCTCCATACATGAAATCCAATATGTTCTTGCGTCTACGTCGTCATTAAGGTTTACAGTGTCCGGTATGTAGTCTTCGTAAGATGTAAGTAGGGGGAACGTTTGTAACTTCATGTTGCAGCATTCCATTTCGAATCGTCCAGCCTGTAGCTTTTCATGCAATCTCTTCTAACGTTTTCATTTACCTCAAAAGTAGACGAAAGCGGAGCAGTCGGCACAAATCTTCCTAAAGCAGAACAACCTGCGTAGTGTTCTTTCCAAGACATTTCGTGACATTTATCTGCAAACATCTTCTTCAGATTTGTATTTAAATTGTTAGTCACCTAGAGAAGAAGGATGTAAAGTGGCAGCGGCGACATTTTCGTTCTGTTTGATGAAAGCACCGATCGCTGCAGTGTAACCTTCGTGACGAAGGAAACGCGCGGCCATTTTGCCCTGTATGAAAAACAGTTTTGCACTGTAAGAACGAAACAACAAACATGGCTCCAGTAGTTGATCGCATAGCTGATTGTTCGCATAGAAATAGCGTGGTTGCGAACAAAGTAACCTCCTACAAAAATGCTTTTCGCCTTCGTCATTTGAGCGTAGAGAACCGAAATCTAAAAGAAGGACCAGTACTCGATGAAAGGTGGGCAATGACCAACTTGACCAATGGAGTTGCTAATCATCAACAGAAGACTTCGGATCAGATCGACTTTACCTATTTTGGTGGTGTCCTCGCACTTACCAAAGGAACCCGCAATGAGATCGTCTCCCAGACAGAGGCTCTCAAGCATAGCTCCCTGCATATCAGCAACGAGGACGTCCACATTCCGATGATCACCGCTCTCAGCAAGTTGCATTAGCTTGTCAAAATCTGCAAAACACCGATTTCTGCTCACGTCATGTATGCGCGCAATTACCATTGCAATTGGCAAGCAGATTGCCCAAACCGTGAAAGGTGCCGCCGCCGATGGACGACCCTCCAATCCTCTCGAATTTGTCATCACTCTCAACCTTAGAGAAAGATTAGCCGTGCGCATGATTCACTTTTACCTTGTATATTGACACTCCCGTACTGATGTTGACGATTAAATAGGGGAAAACAGTGGAGGGATCTATCGTTTGAAAGACGTAATTACAAGACTCGCTTTTGTGATTGTAAATAAATGACTCATCGAGGACATTTCTTAATAAGAAGTTGTTTCCCTTCACGAGACATTCCATTTCATTCAGTTTCACACATCTAAAATGTAAAGAAATAAGGTCGGTCTTCGAGGATTATGGAATTACCTCAAAGATAACAAGTCGGAAATCATTTGTTGATAGGCGTCGATATTGCTTCCGGTACAGACTGTTGACTCAATTCCTTGGAGTGAACACTCCTACAGTAATCATACTGCTGTTTTGAGGACAGGAGAGGACCTACCTCTCGAATATACTCAAGACATTCTCTGAACTTCGATACATGTAATTCAATGAAATGCAACCGAAACGACTCTGCGTGTTCATTCTAAATGAAGTTTGTAAGGCAGAGCCTGGTGAGAATGCTTTACGCGTTTCGTGCTTAGTTCCGTTGCGGCTGTGTAGTGAGGAACCGATGAACAATACGCTATTTTGACGATCGAGGAACCTGATCACTTGTTGACAAATGTCCTTAGTGTATACCGTTAATCTTACCGATGTCGAATGCATATCGCTTTGCGTTTTTCAAATTACGCAGAACGTTTCCAATTGAGGTTTTTGCAGAAGGTTCCCCTGTACCCAGCGTTCCATCTCCCATGCTTTCTTTTAGCTGCTTCTATATTTCATGGACAACAATCGCCAAGAAACTCTGAAGCAATGAAGCATCACGGTTAATTAAACCAAGGTGCAAGTGCATGTGAGCAAAGTACGTTGAAAACAGTGGGAACGGAAGGCACAAGAGTGGACGCGTCGCGATGATCACAACCGCGATTAGCAGAATGGAGTGAAGCCAATGGCGGCGGGCCGCCGCCGGCCTCCCACAGGACGGTGATGCATGTGATGACGCAGTTGTTGAAGTGAATCAACTCGAACATCTGAAATTTCCAACGGAACGAACGCATTGGAAATAACACGCTGAACACAAATTGTTGCATTGCTTGCGACAAGTGCGCGACATTATTCCGGGCACGAAGTCAGAGAAACGAGATTTTTGCAGTAGTACATGACCAACTGCTTTTTAGGAATCCAGTCGTAGCAGTTTGTTGCTAAATCCGAATGTGAAGATGGTTGTCGTGAGGATGACCGACGACGGCGTTTCGACGTGGACCGTGGATGTATGTTCCGCGCGTACGCTGAAAGAAGTAAATCTGTCATTTAGACGACTGCAATTGGAGTCAACGTTACAGGCAAATGCATATCAGGGGCAGGGTAGTGTACTGCATTTGGTAAAGTAGAACCATAATCCAGAACTGTTTAGGGACCATTTCATTTTTGCGAATACAATAGATTCGATTCTTGACGTAGAAAAGGTCCCTTCTTCAAAGCAGACATCATTTACAGCAGCCTCTTTCGTCAAATGGCATCCATACAGAGCCGATCTCTTCGCCACAGTAGTAGGCTTTCGGCTGACATAAACAGAGACGTTCTTCCGTTTGTTGCAGTGTTCACAATTTGTCGGACTGTATCAGTACACATCGGACGGAAGAGTACGAACTGTAAATTCGGGTCGTTTGCATCCTAGAAAAATAAACGATATCGACTGGAGCTACACCGACGGCAACACGTTCATGACCTGCGCTGATGGAGAGTCGATTGCTCTGTGGGACTGCAGAAGTTCCCTGCAAAGGGCAACTTGGGAACTTCAGGCCATAACCGGTGCCGAACAAGCAAAGTTCGCTCCTTCCATCAACCACATTATTTCAACGGCACACGGAAGCGATATCAGGATATGGGACGACAGAGTAGGGAAAACACTAAGATCTGTGTGCCAACTTAATTCAATTTAGTACCGTTCCACCCCTGCTGCCTCAATTGTCGCTCATTCCGGGCGCATAACATCCCTGGCTTGGCATCCAACTAAGAATACTTTTGTGACAAGTGGAACAGATGGATACATAAAGGTTTTCGTATTTGTGCAGTGTGCAACTAACAAGAGATTTCCAGATTTGGGACTTTGATTCACTGCCAAAACCGATACACTCGTTCGGAGTGTTGCAGCAGCCTGTACAACGAATAAAATACTCAGTGAGAAACATCGATGTCAGGAGTGCATATATGGATTGTTTAGCTCGACGGCGAAGAGTTTGTTACGATTCCAAGAGCAGGAGCTCAGGCGAAAACAGCGCTGACTATTTGGCACTCGACTTCTCTCACAAATTTGCAAGCCTTAAAAGTAAATCATAATTAGACGATCATGGCCACAAGCCACTTTAAGAGCACCGATGACCCCATTATCGATGTGGCCTGGCAGCACTACGACAACAAGAAGTATCTGTTTACCCTACGGAAGAGTGGAATTATGCGGCGGTATCCCCTTGTTTCGCACCAAGAAATTTCGGTAATAGGAATTACAGTTATAATGGCACATACAAATTTTTAGGGATCACTGGATATGGCCGTTCCTATCGCGCAATCGGACGCAGATCAAGAGGTGGACAAGATGGTGGCAAACTGCAATCTTCCGATAGTCCCTGAAATAGGTTTCTCTTGTTTTATGGCACTGTAAAGCACAACGGTTATTTAGATTTCGACACGGCGAAGCTATTTGACCGAACGAGAGGGCTCTTGAGACAGCCGCTATCGCCTCCAAATGACACGTTGCCCATGCCAAACTTCCCGGGCACGTGGTGCTGCTGGATTAAGGCAAAGAGCAAGCACAGTAATAATTTGGGGAGTGAGCTTGAGGCGTTGCGAAAACTCAACACAGAAGGTCTCATAACCAATGAAGTAAGAATGCTGTATGGTTTAGAGAAACGCGACTATTCAGATTAACTTTAATCGCGCCGCTTGCGGATTTACGTACGAGCACAGAACGTTTGGACAGAAACGGATTTACATTGAGATTCGATTCCACGCAATGTTTATAAAAAACGCGACAATTCTTGTGAAGATCCACCAGAAGGACTGTGCGTTGGACGCTGAAAAGGCCCAGAAGCTACTAAAACTGGTCGAGGAGGAGAGTAGTAGGATCATGCGGGACGACGACGTGCTGCTGCATCCATCAGATCAAAAGTGCATTTCAATATTCGGAAGAGTGTTGCAGAGCCTTCCTGAACTGATCAATGCACTACAGGTGGGAGAAGGTGCGCTAAATGATGCTATCCTTTCTTCTTCAGATTCCCGGGACCCACATTGATATACTTTCGAAAAGGGAAACAACAGACAGTTACCACGGACGTTCAGTGCCGCGATCCGACGGCAGCGAAGAGAACAGTGCCGAAACAGAGTCACTGGGTAGGGGATACTGTTCCGTGGGCTACGAGCCATCTCCTTTCGACGATTATGTCCCCGCCCCATGTACAAGTGGGGCCCGATTCAACTCTTCCGGTATGTCTGCATCATTAGTTGGGAATCACAGGTTTTTTTTTTTTCAGGGTTCCTGACCATTTTTGGAAGGGTCAATTACTCGAATTCTCTTCAGTGCATCAAGTTTGATTGCAAGAACAAATTCGGTGAATATCAAAAACATGGTATGCGGTCCCTTGGCGGACAAGATTAGCACATCTGCAGTTTAGGTAGTCGGCGAAGGCCCCGGAAGGTCAGGTCGGCTCGTTCTCATCGGACGATTTCGGTTTCTGAGAAATCCTCAAAGAAGCTCATAAGGTCACTCAGAGAGTATGAGCTTCTGGCAAACACCTATTTCGACCGTCCACAGGAGCGAACGAGTTCCGAATACAGTTTAAACTTCGATAATGTAACTTCGGGTGCGGGGGTAGTTGGTGGTAACATGTGGACAGTTCTACGAAAGGATTCGGTGAAACAAACCATAACTGTATGACTAAGGTCGTTGAGTTAATTCGCAGTTGCCCCTTTTCAGCTTGGTTCAAGTCCTAGTCGCAGCATCGGGATGCAAAACATTTCCTTTAATTTCATCGCACACCGTAATAGAGGAAACTCGATGACGGGGCCTACCGTACTGGCAGACGGTAATAGTTTCTTGTGTAGTGAACTTAATAACACCGTTTCAAGATTACATCCGACTCTTCTCGACTTTGCCAAAGCCCGTTTTGATTTATGACGTCGCTGAAATGCTTCCTGTAAGCAAGAAATTCGCAGGAAAGTACAAAGTAATCGGAGGGGACGCCCTCGAACTGGTGCAACACAACATGAAAGTGGCCCGGCATGCCGGTCGTCAAGATCTAGTTCGAGTGTGGACGGTGGTGGAGCAGGTAGTTCGTGGAACTGTCAAAGAGTGAGAAGAGCCTGCAAGTATGCTATTACAATGACATGTGTCTAGGCTCCGTGAAGAATTTGATCCGACGCCATCTACGCTGAATGCTAGGGTGGTGAAGAGTCACACAGACGGCACTTTCGACGGAGACGTTGTCTATGCAGTGCCCGCAGCTGATGACCACGAGGGTGAGTGCGAAGGAAAGGACTGTCTCATCCGATCCATCCCGTGGGCTGCGAACGTCGCTGGTAGACGACTTATAAACTACATGTAACGTGTGATATGCAACAAAAGCATTTTCATAAACACTTCAGAATGGAACTCTACACAAGAAACGGCGACTTTCAAATGGCGGCTTTGCTTTGCTCCGTTCTTCACAGCAGACCATTAGGAGATGAACCATTTCACCTTCAAGTTGCAAACAAAAGAGCTTACTCGAATCTGTTGCCTGCGGACTTGCAGCTGTCTGGACACTTTCGATCGGCCAGCTCCTCATCCGATACATACCATGTAAGTATTTTTTGTCGCACGGTTTTCTGAATGCAAATTAAATTCTGCCAGTGAGCTCACTATACTTTTAAAGATTTCTTAGCCCACAGTACATGACGTCCTATCGCGACAGTCATCATTCTCTACGGTATGTAGTATGAGAGCACCCACAATCAAATGTTTCCCTCACAACCCTTGTGTCTTTATAGAACAGCGATCGCGCACGTTCGTCCCAACGAATGAAACTTGCTTGGCTGCTCGTAAGCTCATATGCGGTTTTCTGTTCTTGTGCACTGCGTTTCGTTCGGTTTTGTGTTGTGAAAATAACGTTCGAATGTGTGCATGATATGTAAGAAAACAAAACTAGGATTTTCTATTCTACTTTGTTGCAGGGAGGCGTATCTGGTCATAACACCATTCATGGCGGGGCCACCTTTGAGCGAGGATATCATCAGCGACTGGCCGACGTCACCTATCCACCGGTAACAGCATTAGATTTGGCGTTAAGGTAGATTTATTCTCCATAGTTGGATCTTATTGATGCGTATTCAGAGGACGCAGCTATGAGTCGGAATCAACGGTCGCTTCAACCAAACTCCACGCAAAGGGATCAAGAAGCATCCTCAAAAAATTGTTTGGTGGAACAGGTACGATGGCCACAAATCAGCTGGCTATGAAGGATTCAGATACGCCAAGTCCTCCTCCAACAGCAAGAAGAGCCAGCGAATCTGACACAGACAGTGATCCGGAAGTGGCGCACGTTGGAGAGATCACTGCGGTTTTGTCGCCAGGTCATTCCTATCAAGTTGACAACTCTCTTACGTACGACCATTCATCTGCATGGTTGTCAGTTCCTTCTTTTAGACTTATCGATCCGTCACTACAGGATCGCTTCGAAGACGTCCGTAGCCGCTATGCAGATTTACTGTTCCGGTGGCAAATGTATGTCAAAAGCGCTGAGATTCTGAAATACAATGCTCCAAAAGACGACGATCCTGGTCATCTAAGTAAGTGGAAAATGACACTGCAACACTATGAGTTGGTTCGATTTTAGGCGCTCGCTACTGCAAGCCGTCTTGCAATAAGGACGAATGGACGGAAATTGCCACCACTCATATCATGTGTACAATATGTCAAACGCCTTGCAAAGGTACGTAATGCGCATTTCAACAAAGGCTTAAGGTGTTTTAGGACAAGTGGTAACATGTCTTTCATGCCGACACGGAGGACATATGGAACACATGACGGAGTGGTTCCGTAAACAGACGTGGTGCCCCAGTGGATGTGGATGCATTTGTCTTATGTAGACCACCCGAAACTGCCAACGACAAACACCAAATACATTCATACGCGGTAAAATTCTGACCTCCATTGAGTTACAACTGTGTTATACAACCAAATACGGATTTATTAGTTACTAACGGAATGTATATAAAGATTTCTAAAATTTGAATTCATACCCGTTATTCTCTGTCATGCGTCTTCAAACAGTACGGAGGGACGCTCGTCCACGGAATGACTACATAGAATGAACAGCTTTCGCGCAATCACCACTTGATGTATCGCACGAGCATCGAGGGAAAATTGCGCCGAATGATGTACTTTCGGATCTCATTGAACACGAGAAGCACGAATCCGACGACTAGCGGGAAGGCCCAGACGAAGGTCGGGGGCTGGGAAACGCCGATCCAGGTCTGCACACCCGGAGTGTAAACGAGGAACAGAAGCATAAGGACTTCAAATATGATCGCAATGACGGCAACGATATTCTTGAATCCGTTGCGGAAAAGAGAGACGCGCCGAGTTGTGCACATCCACAGGTGGAACACCTTAACTACCGTAATTAGTCAGCCACGGAATAACCACCAAAACCTGAGAGACGACCAATGTTATGTGCCATGCAGCGCTCGCTTGTCGATGGATGTTCAGCTGAGAGTCCGAATCGAACACTAATCCACGAGAAGTCGTTAAGTTCCGAGAGTGAGTAACCCAGTGGTGATGAGAACTCGCGAGTAGATCGCTAGTGGCAATACCGTAGTACCTGAATGTCGACCTTTAGTGGTGATGCTGACATCTAAACACACCAGAATACGCTGAAGAAAGCGAGAACACAACCAGACGAAATCAGTGTTCCAGCAAACAAGTAGGAATAGAGGAAGAGTCCAGGTGGGACAAGGTTGCAGTTCTTTTTTCTTGGCGCGCGTCTCATGAGGTCTTCTTCTGCTTTCTCGTAAATCAGAGCAAGAGATGGTGGGATTTCAGTGAGCAAATCAATGGTTATAACCTGAGGAATGGATCTGAGAACGCATAGAGCTATCACATACCTGCAAGCTGTTTAATCCCAGAGGAAATCCGATTATGGATGTCATGAGAACAGGACAGAGCTCAGGGATGATGTGAGCCAATACGTATGCAATCGTTTTTTTGATGTTTTCGAAGAGGAGTCTTCCCTCCTCGATTCCGCCAACAATGTTAGCCAAATCATTCTGCATCAAAACTATGTCAGCAGCCTCCTTGGCAAAGATTGCCCCGATTTCTTCCATTGCCAGTCCGATATCGGCCTTTTTCAGCGCTGGAGCGTCTAGCACACCGTCTCCTGTGGCAGCCACGACAAGGTTCCGAGCTTGGCATTCCTGTGACATAAGTTGAGTTAACACTAATATATCTTCTTTTCAATAGAGTCACCTCGATGATCATGACTTTGTGTGTGGGTTTAGTTCGAGCAAAAATGATGTACTGCTTCTGAAGTAGCAGGTCCCACTGTTCCGAGGTGAGCGTTTCCAGCGCATTTCCATGGACGATGGTGAGCTCCTCTTTGAACTCGGCGGACGGTGACTCACAGATGCCCGAGTCCTTTTCGCTGTTTTCCGGGTTTATCTGCAGCGTCTCTCTATGATTAACTCTGCATGTCAGCAAGAAACGCACTTTTGGTTCATCTGAAGGAGCAGACGATATTCCGGGAATTTCCATTTGGCGACAAAGAGCTTCTGCTGACGAGGGATGGTCGCCGGTTACCATAAACACTTTGATCCCTAAATACTCGATCAGGTGATGCTCGACTTCTTTAGGTACCTGCGCGAATTGCTTTCGCCACTGTTGTTGAGATTTCCTCGCGGGGAGGATCATACATAGCGGCCATTCCGAGAAAACACCAATTTTTCGAGGGAAAGCTGTTTGCAGCGGAGAACCGCGTGCAGACTGGGGCTTCAAACTCCGCCATGGCGAAAGCGATGCACGTGTTCCCCTCGTTCGCGTAAGAGATGTACGTCTCCTTAAAAAAGATTGGTGCTGCTTTTTGTGGTGGCTGGTTACCTCAAAATCGATCAAAATGGCGTCATCGATGTCCACGACTCCATCGACTTTTAAAAGCTGCGAACAGTGGGTAATTATTTCCTCAGGCGCTCCTTTTATGAACAAGTGAAAGCTGAACTATTTCTATGATCCCTTTGAACCAATTCTCTTTTTACTTGACAATTTCCTCGTCCATCACTGCTTCGTTCTTGTCATAGGCAATAATCAGATGGTACCTGTTCTGTCCCGAAAATGGAATTTCGTACGCGATTTCGTAATCCCTCCGGATCTGTTCTACTGATACTATCTGCAAACCTCAGCAATGTCAGTCTCTGGAGAAACCGACACACCCTGTTGACAAACTTGAGGAACGCCACGTCCATGGGCCTTCCAATGACACTTTTCTCTTTTAGATCCAAATGCATTAGTGTGTGTTGTGTTAGTGGCTTTGTTGGTTTTACTCCATTTCTAAAAATATGGCCATTCGCTAGTTTTGTAGTGTTTGGTTTTCGTCTCACCCGTTGGTCGCTAGAGGCAAGTCTGAGGTTTTAATTCCCGTGCCTTTACGCCATGAGTGATGAAGTTTCCTGTAGGACTGCCTTGCAGAGGGCTCGATGTGCGCTTTGTTGCAGACACTCATGACAGTGAGTAGAGCGTCAAGATAGTCGGGCAATACGCCCGTCTTGTGCTTATCGTCCTTCAAGAGATCGTCGGCTAAATGCGATTATCAAAAAAGTCACGCGGCTCGATTCTCAACCTGGAATGGATGTTCCTCCACACCACAGGGCCTTCACTATTCGGTTGTTGGTGGTGAAGACTCCCGTCTTGTCGCACATCAGAACGGAAGTTGTGCCGAATGTCTCTGCGATATCCAATTTCTTCATGAAAATATTCCTTTTCCCTAGTCGGCGGGCAACGATCGCCAGTTGGGCAGTGAGAGTTACAGGCAGACCTAGGTGAAGAGCTCCATTATTCAGGCTACTATGAGAGCGTCTTTACCTTGTGGTACACAAACGACTAGAACAACAAGAAACCCATTGATGAATATAGAAAGGAAACTTGGATGATTGTTGGCGACGAATCCAATCAAAAAGGACAGCAGTCCTGCCACCAATGCGAATACCGTAACCACGAGAACGAAGTGTCTGTGCTCCTTTTCGAGACGGCTTTTCCTTCCCTTTTCACGATTTGTCATTTGGACCACTTTGCCGAATAGCTGAAGGAATGGTGCGTTTATGTAACAGTAAGCCACTCCAAATAGCGAACCGTGTCGTTTCCGATTTTGATGACGATGCCCAGACCTTCTCCGCTTGTGCAGCAGCATCCACTGAACACGATGTTGTGAGCTGTGAGGGGACTTTGATCGCGCGGGGCTTGCTCGTCGTTGTATTCAATTGGATCCATCTGCAACAAACTTTTTTTGCTCTACAACAGAAAGCATCGTACGTACTTCGCCAGTTAACCAAGACGTTTCTACTCGTAAAGATTCGGTATGGATTAGACGAATGTCGGCTGGTACACGATTTCCTGGTCTGAAAGTAATCGCCACTGTTGATGTCTTTAACATTTGTCCTGCCTGATCCAAACCAAATCGCCTACAACAAGATCACTCGCGCATATTCGAGTTTCTTGGTTATCACGTATGACCGTTGCATTTGTTGGTATCATCGATTGGAAACCGCTTGTTTTCTTAATTACCGGTATAATGGATTGTAAGTCATAAAAAGTTACCTTCAAGCCCTTTTTGTGTTGGACATAACTATAGCAACAGAGAAATGCTAACATGGCGAGTAGGATGACACCCATGTACAGTTCGGGGAAATGCGATCTGTCGAGGGCGAAAATGAGGAGGCAGAGAAGGGCGGCTACGATCATGAGAACACGAAAAGTGTTCATGAATTCCAATATGAAGTTGAGAAATCGGCCTTGTTCTCGGTACGTGGTAATGCTGTTTATACCGCCATCCATGCGAGCTATGGCCTCATCCTAGGAATTCAGCTTGAAAACGCCGTACTTTGCGCTCTTACAGTATTCAGTCCGCGGCTTTTCACCGGGCACTCCCGATTGATGCGAGTGAGTGGATGCAGATCGCTGAGCTGTTCGAGGGTCAGAATGTGTTCGGCACAGTGATAATCGACTTCTATGTCCTGAGACAAGAGTTGCTAAACTCAAAGCAGTTCAGAGACATACCGCTAGAAAATTCTTTTGGGAGCTGAAGACGTCATCGTTCTTCGTCGTTTTGCGGCGTCGTTTCCGACGGACGGAAGGCATCGCCGGCAAAGACACATTCATCCACCTTCGCATGAGCCAAGTGCTATATACTAAACATAATTTAAATGAATATCGAAGAAGGAGGGGTGCACACATAAGGTAAGTCATGAAAGGACTATAGGAATTTCTTTGTTTGCATTTAGTTTGTTCGATGAAAAAGGCACATACCATTCCATTTTGATTCCTTTTCAGCGACTGCGGGTGGTGCATAGGTCGATAACTCTCCGGGATCAAGAGACATTTGAATTGTAGTAGATGAATGAATCTGTAAAAGCGATTTTTTAGAAGCTAATAGAACCCGGCTAATTTTAGCAAAATTATTTGCAGTCACAAAAAAGTTGTCACCACATTCGGAACGCTTTGTTCGCGCGTTGACAGTTTGTCCATAAATGGAAAACAATTCGTAGCTGGCGGCATTTCGTGTCATTCCACCGGATGCGAATAGCAAAGTCGTTGGAATATGATAATCTCACAACAAAAGTGATCAAAGGGCTGTGAATATTCGGCGCAGTCGCTTACAAACTCGACATGACGTTGGTGAGTAATTCAAAACAAGAGAGTTCGACTAATCCTACGGAAGTCAAAAAGTGCCTTCACAGGGGTGTTGGGAACCACTCAAGAACCGAAAATCAAGAGCGACTGAGGATAGAGGAAAGAGCTCACCTATTACAAGATAAATTAAGGTTTCCGCAAATTCTTTCTATTTGCGTTTTTTTGTTAGCGCACGACCTTCCAGGTCCAAAGCAAACACAGATGAATTAAGAACGGAAGCGGTGAACAAAGTGAACCTGTCGCGGACCTGTAGAACCCCACTAGAACAAAGATAGTTACCGTGGGATAGGACAATCTGCCTTATCCACTATAAAAACAATCGTCGATGAGACGTTAAAAAGCGATAATGAAACGTGACAGCGGAAAATCCTTTTCCGAACTGTCACTACTGCGAACATTTCGTCATATCTTGATAATTCGAGGGCGATTGTGGCGGTAGAGCACTCGGGGAGACTTACATAAACATATATCGTCAAAAAATAGTGCCACTAAAAACCGGAACCCGGAGGTACTTTACATTGGCGTCGATCGCCGGGCGCCGCAACTAACGGCTCGAAAGTACTAATCTCGGAAAGCGCAATATGGTAATTTTCGACAAATCAGCTCTTTGCCGGAACATTCAAACAGGGAACCACTTAGGAGAATTTTTTTCGAACACCTTACAACACTTCTTTTAAAGGGGTGACTAAGGGGTGCTTGATCAATAGGTGTAAGTCATGCAGTGCTCGAGAACAAAACTTTCTTTTCGTGTAAACGTTCCAATTCGCGGGGAATACAATATCGCGTTGATTGAAGATTTGACGCACAGCACAAAGCGACCCGAGGAGCGCGCGAGGTCGTTTGATTTTTGCATGCAACCGATGGTATCTAGCGGAATGCACGCCTCTCCGCGCGCGCACAGTGGCAGGCTTCGGCTGTCAGCTGGTCTGTCCGCTTATGAGCCGTACCGAGCGCGACAGAAAATCTTTTTTGATTTTTTCCGCTTTTACTCAAAGATCTTTAGGAGAGTTCGGGTTCACGTAGTGAGCGCGCT
Source organism: Steinernema hermaphroditum (assembly GCA_030435675.1). Taxonomy (NCBI): domain Eukaryota; kingdom Metazoa; phylum Nematoda; class Chromadorea; order Rhabditida; family Steinernematidae; genus Steinernema; species Steinernema hermaphroditum. The sequence continues at coordinate 8,066,277 of CM059625.1, forward strand.
CTAAAACTAGAATTCGCTTTTTGGTCTTTTCGCTGTTCAACGAAGTTCCTCGGGCGGTGATCGGCGTTGCTTGCAGCGGGTGACCTTGTCTCTTCTCAGCGTGTTGCAGCTCGAAGTCCGCCACTTTTGAGTAGCTCTCTTTGAACCGTTGCGAATCATTGTTGTTCTGCTTTTGCGCCTGCTTTGCTTTTTCGCGCTTTGATGTGGTTCCGCAGTTTGTCACAACAAGGGGTCGACCGAACGAATTGACAGAAGTGACAAACCACTCTTTCTACCTTGATAATTTTTCTGACGTAGAACGCTTATTCACTGCGATGATTGTCGCTCTTGTCTAGTTTCAACTGGTACAGTGTACTGCTTCCATAGAAGAACTTAGTAATTCTGCCTTCCTCGAACTAGTCGTCTGTTCTATACTAGCACTGCTAATATATTGGGTTGGTGCATTGAAAATGTCAGTGACATAAACATGACATAATTTCGCAGTATTTACTCACAGGGAACAACTGATGGGCGCTTTGTGGAGTACAGTGAACTATAACCCTACATTATGATTTCCCCTTGTCCATTGCATTCTTCCTGATCATGGAGAAGTATCCCAGTATGACGGTCCTTAATCTGGTACCTCACAATTGCGAAATACGAAGTGATGTACGGGATTCCTATGGTTTTAATTGTGTGATGGACGTTGATTGCTGCCAATCACGTACACCGTTATGTCTTACCTTCCGAATGCACCTATCGTTGTGTTTGTCATATATCACAACATGAACTAATCTCAAAAAGACGGCCTTCTCGGATCACCATGTTCCGTTAACTCTAACGTTTCCAATTGGTAAGTACTATAACAGACAATGGGGATATGCATCAGGTAGCTGTCGCTCGTAGCTACTATGCCTACATAGTGACTCCACGAGTTCATTTTTACTTCACAGAAATAGAGGCCAAATGTGGAAAAAATGACCCTTGGATCGACAAAACGTCCGACTGCCCGAGGCCGTGTATTTCCAAGTCGACCTCCACAAAAGCTCTCTACTTTAAACTCAGAGATTTCTTTTTTGTTGTCTATATAGCACTGTCTTAGCTCTATCTTACTCTCACTTGTGCTCATCCATAAGTGACAATATCAAAAGAAACTATCCAAAATAAGGTTAAGAGGTCGAAAATCGGAACAAAAAGGTTTTTCAATTTTTAACCCCGCGTATTCTACAAACGAGGAATCCGGATGTTGCCTATAAAGTGGAGTGAAGTTGTACATAAGAACGATGAATACTTTGGCTGAAATCTTTGTGTTTTGTTTCTGTAAATAATCACAAAATGATCTGACATTTTCAATGCACCAACCCAATAGTTTACCTTAAATGGCCACCACAGGCGAGTCGTCTCTTTGGCACTTTCTCTGCACGAAAACAGCGAGCATGACTATCATGTGCGAAGTCCTAAATGCTAAACTTTATTAATTGCGTATTCATATTCCACGGGGTTGGCAGAGGATTTTTTTTTTGAATATGAGACAATTTGCGGTATGTACAATTATCAATATGAAGCTCGTCTTCTCTTTGTATTACAGCTTAGAGGTTGTTGTCGCGTACAGGAATCGTTGAGTCATTTGTTCCATAGTCGTTCCTATCGCCTTCTGCGCTACCCGCTTCAATGTTACCTTGAGAGATGGTCGTACTCGTTGCGCTATTGTTGATACCTTCATAGATCGCGTCATTTACCTGCAAATGATAAAGATAGGATCACGTAGGTGGCAATCTTGCTGTATAAAGAGGATTGCAAATTTAGAGTGGAGAAGTGAAAAAGTAAAGCTGATCAAATGACGTTGATAGAACTCAGTCGATTTGATAGGAAAAACAAATGTTAATAACTAAGGAAACCTTTACATGTCTGTATAGACAATAGTGTTGAACCATGAAGAAGACGTCGAAGACGATGGAAACGAGACCGAGTCCAAACTTGACTGGATTTCCGTAGAACCCACTCCAGTCGTCTAAAGACAAAGGTTGAGACGTGAGTGGAAAGGTAACCGATTACCGGTGTTGACTGCTTGAAGGACCATCTGACAGATGTCCATCGATCCGCCGGCGAAGTCAAGAAGAACGTTTCCGATCGACCATCCAATTGTGCTCTTTCTGCGGTAGTTGAGAATCGCCTGCGGGACGTACTTGCAGAGAGTAACCGCCATCTTCACATAAGAGAGGTTGTTGATGAATTGGAGCCATGAGAAAACGTCCACTATGGCAAGAACGACGGAGACAGCAGCGAAGAGACCGAAAACGGAGCTGAGCCCGATGCAGATGTAGGAAACTCGTTGAGTGCCACGCTGCAAATTTCGTTTGTAAAAGTGGTCAGCTGACCGCGTGACATACCTCGTAAAGGAAGCATTGAACTGCAGTCACGATGCAGGCGAAGAGAGCGTGTGATGCAAAGACAACGTCGTTCAGAAGGACAGGATTGAGGGAGTCGACATGTTCCTTATGGTACAAAGTCTAAAGCAGCAGTGAGTGAGCGTTATAGCTAGTGTGTGCATCACCTGAATGTAACTATCAAAGTACATGAGCACATTGTAGATTGTGTAGCAAGTGAATCCAACAATGTTCAGCAATAAAAAGTCAAAGTTGAGGCCAATGACACTGAAAAAAGAAACGCTGACATCAGTCAAGATACCAGAAGCAAACCTTGCTCTTCTGAAGTTAAGATATATCTGCGGGTAGAAGGAAATACTCCAAGCCACAAAGTACATCCATCCGACGACGATGATTATGATTGACAGGGCATTGCTGTGAACAACTTTTATGTGAACGGTTGATTCACTGATGCTAAAATTATATTTGCTGCAAAAATTCTTAGCATAGATGTCTTACTCGAGAGGGCACTCGGAGTCCAAAGAACCATCCTTGTAGCGGCAGGTCGCAATACGCAGATAAGTGAGACTGGTCACAGTGGCTCCTTTCACAGACACACTTCCGGAGTTGTTGGCGCTGTACAAAAGGAATTCTCCTGAGCTCAATTCGATGTTTTTACTGCTGCTATTGAAGGTGACCAGAACGTCAGCATCGAGTTTCACACTACAAACACGATCAATTTCCGCCGTCGTTCTGGACGGATCTTACTTTGCATGGAAGGTGATCTGCTTTGTCTCTCCCAATTCTACCGTCAGCTCTTGAGGGTCAGGCTTGAGTGTGGGCTTCTCAGCTCCACAGCCCAGCGCTAGAAACGCAAGAAGAAGGGCTACGCTCCACCGCTGGGCAGCCATGATCCTGGAAATAGGTCAACGGGATACAATCTCTGTAGAACGATGATCACAAGGGTAAAAACTCGAAATTATTGATTTTCGAAATAACTACCATGAGAACGAGTAAGAGGCAGAGCTGTGAAAATATGGGAAAGAAGAGCACCGGAGTTCTGCGAAAACGGGTATCGCATCGCTTTCCCGGACGAAATTACGAAGACACAAAGAAGAGCGTTTGCTGATGAAGTCTCCGGCGACAACAAGACGCTTCTTAGGAACAAACGCAGATCATACGTCATTAATCTGCTTCTCCTACCGCAATCGCGGCTATGATCGCACGAAGTCATGCTGTGGACTAGTCTTGATTCAGTGGGGGAAAACACTCTAATCGCCGTTCGTGTAAACAACAGCGCCCCGTAAAGTATCATCCTCTAATCGGTCAAAATGTTTTTCATTCATCGTGAAAACGAGTGAACTTTTTAGGCGTCGAAGCTCAATTTCAAATAAATGCTCGTGCCGCCGAGTAGCAGAAGAATTTTTAAAAGTTTGATGTTCGTACACAAATTTGAAGAACACAAATTTGAATAGCACCATAATGACCTGAATTTTCATAGTCTCAACGAATGTGATAGAAACTGTGATCGAATACAACATCCAATGCATGCATGTATGCACTTAGAGTAAACGAAAGGGAAAGCAACATTATCGCGCTGTTCCTCGATAAACAAGAGGCAACCTTAGATTGTTACCTCTCGCTATCGCTTGTGGAGGGCTACCGCAAAATTTGATCTTTAAGGTCGTGCACAGAAGAATACGACCAGCTTCCGTATCGATCTATCGCGTTGTTCACGTGGTTAGGGCGGGGGCCATAAAACTCCGGAAGCTGCAAACTATGAAGTGTGGACACTGTTTTTAGTCGTGCTTGTGCACTATGAGTCAGGAGTAGCTGCCTCGCAGGGAATGGCAACATGAAGCGCCGAAGGGAGTCAAGTAACTTGACGGTTTTGGGAAATACACGAGCCGACGACGAGAAACAAGCGAGACACATTCGGTGCGGCTGGCACGAGCGCGGGCAATGTCTGGGCACGGTCGACGCCACGGTCGATTCGTGGCAGCCTCCTGATATACACAGACAGTGCTGCGCAGACTTAGCCATAACACGGCCCTGTGCAAACATAAATTGCATTTTTGCCCTTCTCACGCTAGCGTACAAAGGTTTGCACTTGATGCAAACGACGAATGATGTTGCATCAGCCATAGATTCCACAGACACCGCCTCCGCCTTCTGAAAACATAAGGCTTACATCAGCTTTTGATTTGAATTTGCAAAAGTGTCGCCGTTCCGGCTTGTATATGTACTTCTCTATTTTATGGGAGCACAAAGTACAAGCCATAAGAATTACGAATCCACACAAGACACAAATTCAGTCTAAGTGCAAAGAAAAATCACGCACCAACAAGAGGCCATTCGAAGGTGCATGGCCGATTCGACTGAAATTTGGCACACTAGTAGTACTGCTTGAATAATATTCTTGCAAAATATCAGCGACCTATGGGCACTCTCGACATCTGAGAAAGGCATGTTATCCTTTCCACTGAGGAAGCATCCTTTTCACACCAGTGATTCCCTAGCAGATAATGATCCAGATACAAGATGTTCTTGTGGTAAATATTGGGCCGCTTGGAAATCACTGTTGAGAAACCAATGTCATGTCGTTAAGAATGCACAGCATACCCTTGTAGGATGTCTAGACTGCCCATAGGCCGCTAATGTTTTCAACAATAATACACTCAAGTAGTACCACTAGTGTGCTAAATACTACTAAAGTGTCGAGTCCACCTTTAAGCGCTTCCTTGTAAGTAGACGATTCGCTAACATTGTCAGTATTTCCGTCCAATCTGAAAAAAACATCACATTTAAAGACAGATATGCGCTTTTACAGTCGACCTTTTCATTATAGCATGAGTTAAGATCGCCCTAAGCAAGGAATTAAAAATGCTATTAATTCTCATCTGAAGTGAATACAAGGCTACACGCGATGTGCAATGCTCTGTGCTGTAAACTTGTACGCGAAAAGATTGGACAGTTCAAACCCATGCGATAAATTAGTTTTTAATGCAAAAAGTGGTATAAGAAATCAGTCATATAAGGCCGACAGAAGTCCGGTATTTTGGTTTATTATAGAGTAAGCGGAACCTTGTAATTTATGCAACTATGAGCCACAGGGTGATTTTAGGTGGGGGTAAATAGCAGAGGAAGAGTTTCTTCAAAGATACCATCGCAAAAAATTTTACTTTATAATGGCTATGGAATATGTACATCATAGCTGAGATTCATGCAACTATGAGCGATAGAGACATTTTATGTGGCGGTAAATCGCACTGGAAGAATATCTTCAATGAAAACAATTGAAGTGAAATACTCCCCTAAAATAATTGCTGAATGGCGGACACAAAGGATATGCGCGCCACTAATTCTCACTGAGCAGTAATTATCCCGAACCCTTCGTCCTAGAGCATGCACTGCAAGTTAACCATTGAGATCGTTCGAAACTGTGGTAGTCGCAAGCACAGTATGCTACGACGGATTCCAGCAACTTTATACCGTTTGAGTGCCTGAAATACGTGGTCAATCGGACAATTAAGAAGTTGTTTACGCATTAAACTATTAGAAAAAAGTGGCGTGACAGAACCAGCTCTAAAAGGAACAAACTTTTAGCGCATCGCTTTTCCGATTTATCTTCAGGAAAAATGAACACACTCGATTGACTGAAATCGAATAGGGATCCGAGTGAACTGTTGCAGCGCCGCAGTTCATCACAGAATGAAACTCTTCGGGGGAACTCCACGTATCAGACGAGTTTGTCGTTCCGCGGAGACACTGCGTTTCTACTGTTCATAAATCGTGAAAGTCACCTAATTTATTAGCATAATAACAGCGACCATGAGTTAACCTGTATTGATGAGTCAAAAATACATCACTGCCTAGAATACAATATATGCAGACAAATATAATAAAAACTATAAATTACAATCTCAGAGATATGAAACAATCAAAGAGGTCTGTTCGTTGTGAGCCTATCACAACCCGTATGGTAATCTCAAAAAGTTGTTAATTTACAAAATAAAGACCATATCGTAGTCAAAATGCTTGAATCAATATGTTAGCTTTATGTACAAATAATGTTATGACTGTGCTGTAAATTAAAAACAGACGACCCGTGTAAGAGAGGCCGTAGGAAAACAGCAAGCTCGTGATCAGTTGTTTCCCTCCGGCAGGGCGAATTCGTCGCCTCCTCCGGAGCAGTGGCTATAGCTGTAACTGAACTTCCTCAGACGTGACGGCGGTCGGCTTCCGTTCACGGATCCAGCCAGGGAGCCGCTGGAGGAGTGACGACGACACAGTGGCTTGGGAAGTTCTTCTAGAGAAGAAGAACGCAGGGAGAAGGTGGATCGGCACGAGTTTCCAGAAGCCGTTCTGCGACGGATACCGAACGTTTCGTCTGTAACTGTGTCCAAGTCATGTGGATGCGTATGATATGTGACAAACCTTCTCCAGTGCATCCACCGATAATATGGTCGAGGCCAAAAGGTGTAGACAGGAACCGTCCGCAAACGACGATGAATGACATCAAGACGGAGAGGCCACAGGCGAATAGGAAGACCGACGGAATAACCACGACCTGAAATCGTCGGTTTCTTGCCAACGATTACTTTGATATGCTTGGTACCATGGAGAACAAGAACTTCTTTCGGTGCTGCTGCCAGGCATACGAGTAGGTTATCGAGAAAACGAGCGTCCACAGGGCTAGATTCGCTTGGAAGATGTCGTAGAGGAGAGCATTCTGCTTCGGCTCGTTCCCACTTTCCGATGACTCGGCCTTAACGGAGATGAATTAGATCTTCTAGGAAATGTATGTTTTTCTATTTGAGCACAAGGTTCGTTTGATCTTTCTATGTAATATTGATTCTTAGCTGATGGACATTAAAAACAGAGACGAGGAAGAAAAACAGCAATGCGAAGAAAAAAACAGGTTGTCAAGGCAAAGGTCCGTCAGCTTTTTTGTGACATTTGATAACGATGTCAGAAGTGAGACATCGATAGCGGTTGATAGATGAGGTAATCAATTGAATGGCTTTCCTTCCTAGAGGATTGGTCCATCAGAGTTCGATGTTAAAGCTCAAAAGATTCGAGAAGTAAATGGATTAAATCGACTGGCTTCTGCTCAGTTCTTATTCAACTGACATCAAATAGTTTTTTCAGGAGAATTGCTGATAATCGGGGAATATAAAGATTTGAGAATACTTACCTCACTCAGACACATGCTCAGTTTATCCAGGTCGTCCGAATAATAGTCGGAAGAAGCGATTTCCTGAACATTTGTTAGAGTGGGTCGTGAAAACAAAAGGGAACGCCTTACCTCGTCAAGAGAACCAATCGATGAACAGCTTGAGATTTTCTTCAGCAAAAGATCTCCTCCATTTCTGTGATAGTCCATCTCGTGGTTGCCTTCCTCAAAAGCCATTCTCAGGCTAAAATGTTTTTCGTTCATCATTCTGCATATTGTATTTAGAGAAAGCACGTGACAAAGGAATGCGCGTCTTCTTAGAGTGGTAAACAATAACTGACGCGGCGTATTGTGCTGTGAAAGTCACGAAAACAGGAGATAGCGAACAGTGCATGAGGAATTTGTGAAATTCATCGACATCAGCTGACGATCACGTGGACACGTCGTCAATGTGCAACAAAGGTGAGACCTGGAGTGACTCCTCTGCGATGACCGACCACCACAACCGTCGGTCGTCCACAACGCGAAGATCTACAGTTGCTGGGATCCGCACTGTTGCAGGCGGCGGAGACGCTAGGACTCGCTGTTCGGCAGCGAGTCTTGCCGCATTACCGCGTTCTCACTGTGCGTGCATATACGCCGAACAAAGTACAAAGAACAGAGTACGTTCTGAAGAAACTGAAGAGAAAAGGCCAAACAAGAGCGCAGAAAATGGAAAATACCTAAAGGAAAATATTCGAAGGAAGTTTACAGCTGGAATGCATTAGTACGGTAGCGGGTAAAAAAAGAAATTTTTGCTCAGAAAGGATGCTTTGGGGAAACGTGTCATTTAGTAGTTTTTAACAAAAGGAGTAAGTGTAAAAGACGCGAACTTGAGCGTTGCCCCGTTCGCCGGGAAAACACTGAACCGTCTGTGGGTGCAAAAAGGACACAAATGCCGCCACTCCAAAACGACCTTTGTGTGTGACTGTCAACGTATACGTTAAACTTTCAACGTTCTCTGCTCACAATTCATGCAAAAGCACCTCGCCTCTCTTTAGATAAGCTGAACCCACGAGCGCGATTTGCAAAGGGAGTAGACTCGACTATCAAGGCTATCTCTGCAAGTTCCGACGAGCTGCATAGGTGGGAAGGGACAGAGGAAGAGAACGTAAGAAAAAAGGAGCGGTCGAGCGAAGAAGTGAAGATTTGCTGTTTACATCCGCAATACGGTCGAAGCATCCCTGACAACAGATCACTGAAATAGTGTTTACGAGTGCCTGCAGCGCCGCTTAGTGATTACATGAAAACTGCCGCCGGTGCACGCGCGCATCATGGGACAAAGAGCGACTACCCGAGCAAATAAGCCTCTCGCTCGCCCAGTGTTTATCATTTTCTCTGACTACTGTAGATTTAAGGAAAGACCGTTTCAAAGAATGTTGAACTTGCTTCGAAACAAAGTCTAAATTCGGGAATTTTTATGGACAGACTTTAACAATGACTGTTGCTAGTCGCGCGAGAAAGCAGTTACGATACGGTTGAAGCTGATTGCTGAAGTCTCGAAAAATAAAAAGACTGTAGAAAGAACAAGAAACATCCAATTTTGCCCGCTCAAAACAAATCAGCGCAAGTGACTCGGTGCCGACGAAAGTAAGTCGAAAATAAGGCGTTGGCAATACGATACCGGTCTTGCGCTCTAATCAGAATTGCCTTCGCACGACCTTCGACGGCATCGGCATTCCGCTATCGAATCAGCAGAAGCGCAGGCGCAAGTGTGCAGCCTTCTGAACCGCTTTTGTCAGTTATAAAGTACCGTTTCAGCTAACACAGATAAGACGATGGTTGCGCCTTCTTTCGCTGACGCGCATCGCTTTTCCAACCGTTGCCTCTCTGTTTTCGGGTGTATCTGTGGACTTTGCTCGTTTCAACGATTGTTGCGTGTGTGTGCCGCCCAATCAAGCGGTTTAAGAGTTGTCTTTATGTACAACAAATTTCTTCAATCTAATAAATTAAACGTCGGCACAGATATAAATAATTATTAATTACACTACTTGATGGTTCAGGACCATCTGACGTTGAGTCTCGTAGGAGTCGTAGAAAGTGTCGTCGTGGTTTTTGTCCGCGAACACCTTCTCGCCCTGTTGACCAGGAACTTGCGTTGTCACCTAGAAAGCAGAGAAGTCAATTTAGACTCTGTCATGTTCTACTTACTCGGTTGCACACCTGATATCCCACCAGTTCATCGGCTTTACTGTAAATCGAAAAAATGTTCTTTCCTTCATAGCGCGACTGTCTGTTTATGTCCTGGAGATACTCGCTCTCATTTGGACAAAATCCGGAATACAACCCGGTCTTTTGGTTGCAAACAGGAAGAACACTGAAGAGACAGCCGGGAACACTGATGCCTCCGGCTTGCTGAGAGACTCCGTGGTTCGGACCGGCAATGCCAACGTAGGTGTCAATGAAACGTGTCAAGGGGCGGCCCAGATCCTCTCCCGTGTCAACACATCTTCCTTAAAATCCCATTTGCCTGGCACGTTTTCACTTGAAGGCTAACCTCCAAGAATGGCCTTTCTGGTAACGGGCACTCCAAGAGAGTATCCGACGACATCAACTGCTCTTCCGGTGTACAAACGAACGGCTACGATCAAAGCACGAACCTGAACAAAAGCTCTAGATATACTAGCTATAAACGCACTAATGTGGATTACTTGTTTGACGTAGGCGCAATCCATCGAATACTGTGCCCATTGCAGAGGATTTCCCTGAGCTCCGTTTGCGTAAGTCGTAGCATACAGTTCGGCTCCTTTGTAGCCATGTTTTCTGAAACGTAGAGTACGTGTGAAGGGTTTCAAATTGTGGCTCACTTGAAATAGTTGGCAGCTCTGGCCATCTTATCTCCTGCAGTGTCGGAAACGCCATGAATGAAAACGACTGGTTGGTTCTCGAGCACCTCGTCCCGGCGCTCTTTTCCTCCAAAAGAGCCTTGTGACCCAAGGTCTTTCCTAAAAAGGCCGAGGCTAAAATGAGTGAAAGAAGCCGGTACTATACTTCTCAAGGCGGTTCCTCACATCGTCTCCAAAGTTCTCCGATAGCCAGTCGCTGAAGTCCTTAGTGAATTCGGCCCGCACCGAGAGCACTAGCAGTGCCGTGAACAGCAGTAGATGCGGAGAAGAGCGGATCATGACCGACCTTCTTGGAGAGAAAGTATCAAATTAATCGAAAGTGCGCGACCTTTCACAAATGAAAGCGGTGAAATACTCTTTCAATCAAAGGATCTCCGAGAGCCGCGCGATAACCGGATGTGTGTCTTTGTGCGGTGACTTGCAGCGTCGGTTTTTGCGGATTGAACTTCGAAGGAACGGGAGAGAACAAGTCACCAGTTTCAGCAGCTTGACGCGTGAACAGGCGAAGCGAGAACGTCTGGACCGTGGTCAGTTTTTCAAGCCCACAAAAGGAAAACTACTTTATTGTTGCGTCGCTCCATTAAATGTTAATGGCAATAGTCCACCTACAATCGCCAATAACTATTACAGTTAATGGTTGTAAGATATTCTTGGAAATAAGCAATGAAATCCAAGTGTGTGACAGTGTTTCTCGGCTTACATAATGTTTCCACTCTTTGAACAGATCTCGAATTGTACAGCATCCATCACAGTAGTACACACAATGTAGACTGACCTCTATCGGACGCTATTTACGGTTCGTCGCATGACGATCACGTATTTCGTTCAAATATCGAAATACCAGTTTCTCTTCTAGTTTGCGGTGACCACACTTCTTTGTCTGTAGAAACTGTTCTGATTTCAACAATAAATGGATATCTGTTACTCGGTGCTATGCAACGTTGTATGCTAAGTTGAGAAGAAGACATATAGAATGGGTATAATCAACGATCAAAACTCAATTTTAATCTGATTTTAAATACACAAATGCCTCCATATAAGCGAACATTAACACTGCTTTCTTCGTTCGATTTTGCATGTGTAAGGCAGTGCCTGAACTGTAATGCCGAGCCGCTTTTTGATGGATGGTGGAACAGACCCGGACAACGAAAACTGAAAACAATATGTGTATGACGAAATTCAAAAAACGAAATCACCTTGTACTGATTCATGAGATTGGCTGTGATCAAAAACAGTTCCATGCGCGCGAGACTTTCGCCAAGACATTGTCGCTTTCCCATGGAGAATGGAACGAGCTGGTCGATTTTTTTCAACTGCCCGTCTTCTATAAAGCGTTCGGGTCTGAATTCGTACGGATTGTCGAACACTCTGTCATCTAGAAGGGCGCAGGAAATCTGAGGAATGATACAGGTGCCTTGGGGGATCGTCATTCCGTTCAGGACAACTTGTCGTGTGGTGCGGTGCAGAAGGTTTTGCGGAACGAGGTTGGCTGCTCGCTGCACCTCCTAACAGAACGGTCGTTGAGTACGCCGGTGCTGAGATAGGGGACTCACATTCACAAAAGCGTTCAAATAGACGAGGTCGTTCTTGTCGGCAAGAGTGATCAGGCGGTCTGAACCGATCACTGTGTCCAGTTCATTGTGAATCTTTTCCTGGATGTGGATGTTGTTCAGAAGGTAGACAACGCCCCACGAAATTGTATTTGAAGTTGTCTCCATTCCGGCAATCCAAAGGTCAAAGCAGACATTCGCGAGTTGAATATCACTGTTGGCACTGTTTTTATCGAAGATTCTGCTGCCGACTTACTTATAGTGATCGCTAGCAGAATTCTTCTGCATGGCCTTCAAGTAAGCTTCGACATAATCAGTGCTCTCTTCCAAGTTCGAGAAATCAATCTCATTTTTGTGTTTTTGAATCTGCTTCCGGAAGTAGCCGAAAAGGACATCTCTGTTGCTCATCATCTCTTTATAGACTGCTCCTGTCCAGGGAAGATGCTTAGACACCTTGAAGGGGAAAGCTTGCATGGCAAATCCCGCGGGACACGTTATCAGACGAAGGTGCTCATTGAGAAGGGACTTCAATTTCTTAAACTCATCAATGTGCTCCTAAAACGATGTGCTGTGGGGCGCCTCTGTTAATTGCTACCTCATCAAATCGGTAACCAAACAGAAGAGTGTTGATAATCGAACCCACACACGTATCGATGTGTCCGCTGATGTCATGGGCTCTGACCTGTCCATCTATATCACTGTCGACACTCTTGATTAAGGCAGCCACCTCATCGAGTATCTTCAATAAAAGCTGTAACGGACATTCGAAAAACGACTCGCACCTTCTCTTGCATGACGTTTCTTCCAACACCAAAGTCTCTCAAAACGTGGAGAGTGAAGCGACGCTGTTCTTTCCAGAGGTCTCCCTCTGTATCAATCACGCCGTACGATCCCCCTGAAAACAAAACAACCAAATGTATATCTTTCTGTTTGCGCTCTCCATTAATTAAAATTCTTCTTTATATAGCACCAATCTCTGCAGTTGATGGCAAGGTCATTAGCACCTTATTGCATGATCCAGTCTCGCCTTGCAAACGAGTTTTCTACGCACGCTTTCAAATGAACTTATTCCTCTCAGTATTGTTCACTTTATGTGAAACAAAAACGAAATTTGTTCTGTTCATTTTATCTATACTGAGATAGTTAAAGTGCACCGCTGAAGGGTTCTTAACTCGACCATATGTATGTACATGACCCACCACTGCTTAAATGATAAGAGTTCACCTCTAAATTCGTCAAGTAGCTCAGTCATCTGGAAGCGTCCCGCATAACTCTCGGCGTCTTTCACAAATGCTTCGTACATTAGGTTGTAGTCGGCCACGGCCACCACGGGAATTTCTCCAAGCCAGTAAGTAAAGACAGGTCCGTACTCCTTGTACCACGCAAGGTATGCATCATAACCAGGAGATTTCTTTGAGATGGTCAGGGTGTTTCCAAGAATTGGTAGCGGGGTTGGTCCTGTATTTGAGCGGTCAACTGAAGCAAGGTCCCAGGATACCTGGAGGAAGATGCTTCCTTTTGTGATGAAGATGATAATAGAGGAAAAGAGCCACAGCTGTTAAAAAGAGGAAGAAGAACATGATTGCCGAAACCTGACGTAGACGACACTAACCACTCACTGAAAGGGTCTGCGCGCGCCGGTTTATACCAGCCGGGAGAAGCCGCGCTCTAGAGGAGGAACCACGGGAAAGTGATTGCTGATCGTGTCAAACACACTCTCCGTACGTTTTGTATTCAGGTAGACACAGGAAATTGAGTTCGCGCTGTGGTCAAACCGTGTTTCAGAACACTCTTCAGTCACACTCTTAGTTCAACTCCACGCGATGAACTGCACACATCAAAACACATTATTTAATTTGCCGCTCTTAGATCGCCGTCACCTAGAACGTCCCACAAAGAAGTACGCACATCAAAATCTTTTTCGCATTACACACGTGAAAGGGTGCGGCTGGACGGTAATCCCCGCTCGTTTTTCCGTGGAAGGAAGCTTGTCGTCTGCTTCGGGTGATATCTAAACAACAGTGGTTGATCAGCACATTCCGAGTGAGGCTACCTTGTATCTGTTAAACAGGTTAGCCATTACAAGGAACAGTTCCATTCGGGCCAGACTCTCTCCGAGACATTGTCTCTTTCCTAATGAAAAAGGAATTAACTCTTCGATTCTGATAAGTTCTCCCTTGTCGTTTATGAATCTCTCCGGCTTGAACTGGTATGGATCAGGAAATACCTTAAAGATATACTCAGCTGATATAATTGCATTGATCATCTTGCGAACCTTTTCGTCGAGAAGTACGCATGAAATTTGAGGTATAATGCAGGTTCCTTTCGGAATGTGATGACCTTCGATTACAGCGTCTCTCGTCGTTTTATGAAAAAGGTTTTGCGCTAAGAGGTTCGCACATCGCTGCGTCTCCTATATTGTAGTTTCACGAATCATCCGTTGAAGAGAAAAGGGCGAATGCACTCACGTTTATCACAGCTGCTAAGTAAATCAATTCATTTTTATCCTTCGTTGTTATAAGTCGGTCACTTCCTATCACTCGATCGAACTCTGCGTGCATCTTATCTTGCACATCGGGATTGTGCAGAATGTAGATAATCCCCCAAGCGATCGTGTTTATCGTCGTCTCCATTCCCGCTACCCATAGGTCAAGCAGCACGTTCACCAGCTGAATTCTGCTGAAGCTGCTTCTTGAATCCTCTCCATTCCCTTTGTGTATTTCTCTTAGATATGCTTCCACATAGTCAGACGGTTCGTGGGAGCTACTGTAATCGATCTCCTTCTCGTGCTCTTCAATCTGTTTTTCAAAGAAATTAAAAAGTAGGTCTCGATTGGACATTAGCTCCTGGTACACGTCTTTAAAGACGGGAAGATGCTGTACAAAGCGCGTCGAGACTATCACAATAGCCGACATGGGTGACACTGCCATCCGCAGGAAATCAGATATGATCCTTCGTAGATACTCAAATTCTTCCAATCTTTCGGGCTGAATTCTCACAAAACGTTACTGATGAGTCGACTCTCGCACCGTATCAAATCGGTATCCAAGCAGAAGGCCATTTATAATCGATCCAACACATACTTCCAAACAGCTGGTAATGTCTATTTTACCGTGCTCATGTTCGATGTCCTGGTCTATTTTTTGAAAAATAGACGAGACTTCATCAAGAATCTGGAAAAGAATAGTGAACGTCTTTGGAGAAGAACAAACCTTCTCCTGCATGACATTCTTGCCGAGTCCGAAGTTCCTCAATACATGAAGCGTAAATCTTCTCTGTTCTCTCCAAACTTCTCCATCTGTCTCAACTACACCATAGTTTCCGTCTGAATTCAGATGTGAGTACCGTAACGTCAGAAATACGTACATCGAAACCGATTTGTGAAGTACTCGTTGTTGTACCTTCCGGCAAAAGTCTCTCCATCCTGCACGAAAGTGCTGACCATCAATTTGTAGTCAGTTACGGCGACAATTGGAAGTTCTCCGAGCCAGTATGTGTAGACATTTCCGTACTGCCTCTTCCAAAGCAAATACGCATCATAGCCAGGACTGAACTTCTTCACCGTCAGCGCGTTGCCTACTAAGGGCCATGGAATGGGGCCTGAGAAGATATTTGCTTTGAATTAAAAACTAAACCATGCCTGGTGGGAGATTTCGCCTCTTCCAATAAAAATTGTACAGTGCAAGAGCAGACAGAAAGAAGACAAAATAAAGGATCATATGGGCCTTTTAGAGTTCTGCAAGTACAGCCTTTGATGAATCATTACTAGTAGCACAGGCTGTCGTAACGGATATTGTAGAACGTAAGCATGAAACCGTGAAAATCAGGTCAAATTGACTGACAAAAAGGTAGCAAAGGAAACAACTTTAGCCGAAAAATATCGAGTAAACAAAGAAAGTAAACATGTTGTGTCGCATCTCATTCGCGCACCGCATTTCATTCACTAATCGATATTATGTGCACATTTACCACAGTAAAAACAATGAGAAGAACATTTCCCACATCTATAGTTCAAAATGAAAGGGCATGTCATTCAACGCCTTTTCTTCAGTGAGATCTGGGACTTCCTGTGTGTGCCATAACTGGATGTCGTCTTCTTCTTCATAAGCAGTGAGATCAGGAACTTCTTCAAACGGGTTCTCGCGTTTTCCGGCCAGTTCGATTTTGCTCATCACAGGAAACTGGAAAGAAATAGTATATATTTGGAAACCGACCGGATTAAGCTCAATCTTTGCACAATGTTCACTGTTAACACATATCAAAAGGTATGTTCAAAAGATCTAGGCAAAGCAAGGCCCTACATCAAAGCCTGCTAATTGTATTCTTCTTGAGTTTGTATCAAACAGAAACTTACAAGATCATCCCAGAAGGCAATAGCTCTCCGATGGTAGTCGAAATCCCATTCAACTTCTCCATCCTCTTTCAAAACGAGAAAGTAGTCCCGTTTCTCAGATTTTAGCGCAGGCCACGTCGGATTCTGCACGTCACATCCACGCTCTGTTGGCCTGCTGAAAATAGACAATTTTGCGCTGCTTGTTTTATTTCGAACTGCCCTTCGGTTGAGAAGCGGACGATGTACTGAGTGAAGCGAAGACAAAACTGTTCGTTGAACTCGTGTTTCGCAGAAAAGAAGCACTGTATCATTGCGTCCTGCAGGGGGTACTCCATCAGCCATACATTATTTTCAGTGGGATTCAAATCCATGACGTATTGGAACGTTTTTGTGTAGAACTGTTTGTCGGCGATCATCTAGAGTGTGTATGACTTCTAAATTCGGAGGAGCCATACCTTTCTACTTTGTTCAAAAAGAAAGTAATTATCTGTTTTTTCACCTCTGGCGTGGACATACTCGTACAAAGCCAACCGACGTAGAAGAGCGGCATTAGCGAAGTCGTTTTCTGAGATAAGATAGGCAAGGAACCTTTTGAAATCTGCATAGGAGTACGACGAGTCGAATTCGTCCACGGAAGTATACTCTAAACGGTCGTGTGAATTGTGTTTTGAATTGCACTGCATGTGCGTACTACGAACGTCCTACATAAAATATCAGAATTTCCTATTTCTCGCGCATAACAGAAACGGTTTTGTTAACACTATTTCATAAAGAACCAACCTGACTGTAGAGTAGATTGAGAGGAGACAATGGTTGGTACCGCATTCTTAAATCGTGATTGGATAAGTGGTTGGAAGGGGGCTCCGTGCACTTCTTCGAAAGTCTGCAAGCATTTGTTCTGCATTGAACTTGCTCCTCGTGTATGTACCATTGTGTTTAGTCCCTCCTGGAGTTCTTTTATTGTTTTCGTACGTAAACAGTCGAGAGACTGTAACGGTGAGGGCAAATCGCACTCCACACCTCGAAGCAGCCTTTCCGAATTGCGTTCCACTAATTCCTTTCGAGTGTTCATTCGCTCGACATACTTATTTCCGTTGAGGAAAACTGCTTGGTCATACTGAACTAAAAAGAGAACGTTGGAGTCAATTAAGTTTTAAAGATGAGTCATTTTCATCGAAGAAGAAAGCGATTCACGGGAAACGCCCATCCTTGACCCACTTCGACCCGCACTGAGAACACGCATACTCACAATTCCTCGTCGTTCGCATGAACTGTCTACCAATGCGTTTCACCTTGTTTTTCTTGTTCGCCTTCTTCATCGCTCTGGCGAGTGCGGCTCAGCTGGCAGTCGAGGACGGAGACGTGAGTCGGAATACCTGCCCTACTCTGTACCAACCACGCTTTTTAGCTTGTTCTTTCTGTCGACTCTGATATGATCAAGTCCCGCAGAGTCCGCGACGTTGGTCACGAGTGGGAAATGCATCAAGAAAATCGGTTTTAAGTTCTCATTGTGTTTTCTGACCTAATCGTGCGACCCAGTTGTAATAAAATTTCACTAACCTGACTCCTCCATGTCTCCAATTTGTGATAGAAGAGAGGCTGCGTCGCCTTCAGCGATTATTGTCATTCTCCCACCGATTGTATATTTCGGCATTAGTTCTTCTTTAAGAACACGAATGGCCATCTGCATGTCACGGATTCCGTTGAGCTGGCCTCTGAAGAATCCTGCAATCAGCGATAAAGCTGGCACGGGTTGTCCAGAATTTACCGAAAGGTCCCTCCCGAAAGGAGACCACAGCGAGAGCCAAGTTGGGTTGCACATATTTTGCGAACTCCTCAATTTGAAGCTCGTGGTTATGGAAAAACGCAAGAATGTTCACTTTCTGAGAGGCATAAACTTAATAATTAGTTATACAACGCTACCTACCTTTTCTTTAGAAATCAACTTGGGCAAGAAAAGGGAAATGTACAAGCAGTCTTCGGATTGACCCGCATTGAGATCTATCTTTCCTCTGCTAAATTGAGGACATGTGGAATGCTTGTGAACAGCATCGATATCGCTTTCACTCAACGGTTGTGGATCCTAGAGAGGACGATACTTGAATATGAGAGACTGAAAGCTCACTTCAAATCGCAGAGTTCTCAGCGGCGCTTTTGCGTATGGAATTCCAAGGATCACTGTGGTGTTTTCGGTCTGCACCGCCTCACTAATTGCAATAAACGGTACACTCAAAATTATGATTGACAGCAACATTCCTATTCCTGAAAATACGCAACACTCAATCAATACCATACGATGAGCGTACCGTCGGTAGACTCTCATTGGCTCGTATTATCAGTACGGGTCAGTGCACGAAGATAAAGTAAACATAGTGGACCATCAATGCCTGCAAATCCTCAGAGAAATGTTCACTTTTCTTATGTTGCGTGTCCCAAGGGGCATCATAAGAAGCAAAAGGGATAATTCTTTTGATGAAGATTCTTCCGAAAATTTTACTTTTGTGTCTCGTGTGCTACACCAAACTGGAAGAAGTCAATGAGCCCTATGAGCGCCAGGTACAATGGTGTCTTCGTCAATTCAACACTCAGTTTTGTGCACTCAGTCTTCACGGTAAATAAACAATTTCGTTCAACGGATCGCACGCCCGAGATCGCACTCAAAAATATAGTATTATGGTGTACGTTCACGGCCCTTTTGTGACCTCAGTTCACATAGTTGTGCGCCTGTCCACTGCATACCATCGTCAGCGGTTGTCAGTTAAACCATGAAGTTTTTGAGTTTCATTTGTGCTGTATTCATGTTAGTTCCCACGACAGGAGGTGAGGAAGTCCGATTGGCCGTCGCCTTATCGCTAGAGTGTGCTTTGTTGCAGCTCGCTCTCGGACAGAGGTCGCTTATCTAGTTGATCCCTCCATCACTTTCGACGTCAATCAGAAAAATGCGCTCTTCAACGCCCTTCTGGACCTAAACAGTAGGACTTGTCTCAGATTCCTGCCAAGATCCAATCAAAAAGACTACATTCTGTTCACGGATATGGGTCCAAACACAGTGTAATAGAAACGAGAACCTTCGAAAAGCATAGAAGTTTAGGTGCTGGAACGTTTTTGGACCTATCGTTGGCCAGGTGAATGTGAATGGCGGAGAGTTCTGCATTCGGCCGATGCATCCTCCTTACAAATTCAAAGAAGTGTTCAGCAACTGCGACATACAGTACATTAACGCAGTCCACGAATGCCCACAAGCGGATTCAAATTTCGACACGCGATGTACACCCAGTGGATTCCTAAAAACCACAACTATTTCTACCCCTACTACTACACCTGTCACAGCGGCTTCGGTGTTTGCAAAGCTCCAAAAGACAACCTCTCCGATGCCAACCCTTCCTTCGCCACAACCTATTAGGTATACATGAGCGCTCTGAAGCACCGACCGTTCTTTTAGTTCTTCTCTTCTTGCAAAACCCAACCTCAGAACAATAACGAACAAAAGCTGCGGATCGGCTTGCTTCTATTCAGGTGAATCTGCAAAAACACAAGCACCTTTTGTGGAAATCACGAACGTTTAGGCGAGCTTACACCGCTCTACAGAGCCTACAATGAGAAAATCGGAGTGACCGATCACTTTTACACCACAGACAGAATAGAACTGCAGACCATGGCTGTGGAGGGATATATCATTCAAAGTAGGTTAGACGTGTAATTAAGCGAGTACTACATTATCTCTTAAAGGACAAATGGGTTACATTGCGAAGAACGAAGTAGACCTACAGTGTTCTTGTCTGACGCCTCTCTTTCGTCTCTTCAACGACGCTTTCAGTGGGACATGACTTATGACAGTGCTTGTCATCGTGTCCTTGTTTAGAAGATCACATGTACACAACGAACATAGAGGAAAAAAGCGTCGCCGAGAAAGTTTTGGGCTACTCCTTCGAGGGGATTGAGGGTTACTGTACCAAGAGTCCCGGCTGTGGAGCTTATCTGCCCTTTTATCGACATTTTAATCCAATTGCCAAAGGTGCATTCTTTATTCTTCATCAATCAAAGATCACTTTCCTTGTTGTAGATCATATGTATACCGTAGACCAGATGGAAAAAAACTACTACGAGACGCATCCGCATCACGGATACTACTTTGAACGTATAGAATGTTACATTTGGCAGTATCCGGAAAGCCACCGATCGTGTGATAACACTGTTGACTCATTCTGATTTATGACGGTAGCTAATGTGTGTAATTGAATTATTATCAGTGATATTTTCTCACTATCAAAGGTAGACTACACGATCTTCGATAGGATTATAACACAATTTGATGAGCAATTTTATTGAGGCTGTTGACCTAATACTAAAACTTAACGAGAAAACAAACTGAGAACAACAATCAACAATAGTTAGAGTTCGTCGTGGCCGTCGTCGGCGTTGGCTCCGGCGGATTCGATGTTTACCCACTGCTCGCCGTTTCCAAAGCTGATAGATCCCTTGATCTTTCCCTTCTGCTTGAGTTCCATAGAAACTTTCCATTCTCCCTAAAGAAGGTGTATATTTCGGATTGATTCTGCGGTCGCTTTTACCTCAAGCTGGGGAAGGGGAAGAGCTCCGATGTCGATGAAGTCGGAGACGGAAGGAGGAAGATCAGCGATCTGGAGAACATTGGTGTGCTCGAACATGCGGCAGGCGTCCTCTCCGAGGAGCTGACAGATTTCGAAGTTGCTGAATCGTCGATTATGGGAAAAGATGTGATCAACTCTTTGTGTACCAAATTTCGCTGGGAACGAATTGATTCTTGCTCACTCCCTTTGCACATACGGTTCCGATGAGGAACGAGTTCTTCTCCACCGACATCTCAAGTCTCAGAGGTGCCACTCCGTTTCTAAGGGGTTCCGCGACTTCGATTTCTCCCGAAGAGATCTTCAAGTTTCCGGGGAAACGGATCGATGGACCCCCTTCGTGGCAGAAGGGACGTCTTTTGTCGTCGTAGGTGAGAATTTTGACATCGCGGAAGAGAATCGCTCCGTCTCCTGGAGAATGGAAATGCAACACTCAGGTCTCTTTCAGATGAGATTGGCGGTGCCACACGTCCCAGATAAGACTTGCACGCACAATTAACAAAACATGATCCCCTGCTAGCTGTACATTTAAAAAAGACTTATAACCCTACAACGAGTCCACTATGACCCTCAGCTTACCATTGGTATGGTCGATAACCTCAATCACATTATTCACTCCATCCACGCACTCATATTTCTTAGCGAGTACGGTGTTCAACGCAGTCGCGGCGACGATAAGAAGCAAGAGAGTCGGATGGCTGGTCATCTGAAATTGGATTCGAGATTTATTTCTGTATCAGGTTGGACGACAGCAGACAACGACTGGGCCACTTCTCAGCGTGAACTGGCATATTTGATTGACGGCGTCCATAGTCTAATAGGGTCGGTTATCGCTTATCTCTTTTGATGTACGTGGCGTTTCGAGACGCTATCAATTCCCAGTAAGCTGATAAAAAAATTTACGGCTTTGAAACAACAGTGTGCACCACTTGCATTTGTGCCCTTAAAAGACTTCTGACGAACTGCTCTAAGCATTCTGGTTTGCAATGAGTAAAAGAAACAATGCATTCTAATTCACCAATTCTTTTGACTTTCACTGTCGCACAATATCACATAATCTTGCACTATGTAATTCGACCCATCTCGGAGCACTTAATGAGCACTACCCCCTAAAGGGGTTCAGCCGATGCGCCATATTTAACTAGACCTTAACGAGCGCTGTTGGCCATCAGATGTGGCTTTCCATTTTCGAACAACGAGTATGAGTGGACCGCTACGCTTCTATTCGATCAACACAAACGCAATTTCAAAGCGTTCGTCGATCACTTTTGTGTGATTGTAAAATATTCGCATATTAAAAGCAACGGGTTTGGACCCGTGCACTGAAATGTCCTGTATACAACTCGGCGATAGCCACAATTTAGAGACTAACTTGATCCATATTCATCACGCGCTCACAACGTTCACTTATCGGGCAACGTCGAATTCCGTTCCTGTAGAGGGGCATCGGATATACATCAAATGCACGAACCGTGCTGCGATCGTTCGGTCGCTTCAGTAATCTCTCTCGATTGTTGTGCGGATCATGGTTTTGCGAGCACCCGCTCTGCAGCGGGACTTTTGTTCTCACGTTTCTCGCGCCGGATTCTAAATAGTTTTCCATCGTCGTCATTAGATGCCAAAGGCTAATCCCTCGAAGGGCTTCGCAGGCAGACCTCTTATTTTCCCCGCCTTTCTTCGCAGTCACCACGTTTCTCTCCGCGAACACAGTCAGATCGTTTTGCTGTTGCGTCACGTTTCATGCATGGATTAAGGCGAATTATGTTTCATCATATCGCCGCTATCCGCGACACCTCATCCGGTGAGAACCAGTGCGTTCGCACCAGATTTCCTTCGCATGCGCTACTTCGACAAAAACATAACAGACAGATTAGAGAAAAACCTGTTTTCCGCCGCTCGCTCTTCGCTCACGAGCTTCGATCGATCTTATAGTGCGCATCAGTTTCGCGCTAAGTCAAGCGCACTTGAGGCCTAAAACTTAGTTCCGTTTCCACCGTAGCGTCCCCATGTGAGCGTTATTGTTTTTAATCGATCCTCAGGCGCGTCTGTGTGGCGTGTGAAATTCATCTCTTTTCAATGGATTTTCGAATGCATATCAGTTCCAGCGGGGGCCTATCTCTGTTCCGAAAGTTTTCCGTTTGGATTTCGGCACAATGGCGTTCAGAGGACAGGCAATATTCTCGCTGAAACTCCTTTCTCCGTAGCACCCTTATGTGCTCACTCTGTTTGCATAATAACAGAAGAATAAATCGGGCAAAGGACCCAGAGAATAAACACTCTCGTTTTTCGCCGTTTTTCCCGCGAATGACGCACTTTGTTAGGTCTTCAGAGAGGCCTTTCTGATCACATACTGGGGCACTTTGTATAATTTACATTTCGTCCGCACCGTTGTCGTGTTGAAGTTATTTAATATTCGCCTCTGTGCCGCATGTTTATGTTCTATTTTACGATTAATTCTCATTCGGTCATTGTGATCAAATGGCAAATTGAATCATTTCGCTTACTAACAAGCATCGTTCTCCAATTGCTTCGCAATTGATCACGCCGTCTGAATGCTGCGGCGCGCTTTCTCGAAGCACTTGACGATGACATTCGACTTAAGTGGACGGTGTCCTCAAGCAAACGAACTGCTTACAAAATAATTGAGAGCTGTCCTGATATTTACGAAATACTAATTTCAGTGCTCAGGTGAGCCGTCCGTCAGCATTTGCGGTGTTATGTATGCGCCTGCTTGTTAGACTCGGTCTCGCAGCCTGTGCGGTTGTCTTTCTGCTCATATGGTTTGCCATCTCCAAAGTGTCGAAAGCGCCCGTCGACGAAGAAAGCGAGGAGACAGGTACGACAGCCGCCTTTAACGAACATTATTCTGCTCTTTAGACGAAGTCGTGAAAATTCTACTGCTGACGGATACGGGGAATGGAGCTGCCGACGGAATTCAGAATCCTCCGCCTAAAATCACTTTCAATGTGGCTGTGGTTTTAGTGGTTTCGCTGTTAAGTGTCGTGTTGCTGATTACGGGTATATGTTGTTAGTATTTCTCTACTTGCTTTTCAATTTTTTGAGAGCGGTCGTATATTGATGCTATTTAGGTATAATCGTGCTTGCCGTGACGCTCGATCCAAATTCTCAAAACGAAGATGAAGACGACGTAGAGAGCTATGGAGACGACTATGTCGGAAACAGTTTTCGCAGCGTAAGAAGTCGTTTGGATGTTATGCAATTTTCGTGTACGCTTACAGATGTGGTTTGAAGCGCACACCATCGCTGACATATCAGACGAAGATTACAATGATCCCAAAGTATCTATAAATGAACTGTGATAGTCGAGAAAACGTTGTTCTAAAACGATGCCATGTAAATGAAATGCACTCGTTGCCAGCTGTACGGGGGATGGCATAGCGGTTGCTGAGGAACAGCGAACGGCGCTTCGGAGATTGCCCGAAGCGTTCGTTGCCGGGTGATGCTTTGCATTCGGTGTTATTCTTATGTGGAGTGCGGTTCCCTCGTTTCTTTAAGTGTGTGCGATGGCTACCGTATTCCCTCTTCTTATACTCGTCTACTTGATGCACGGAACCCGCGCTGCGGGACAACTGGTCAATGTAACGTACACGGATTGCTACACAACCCTCATAATTGAGACAGTAACTACTACTAGCATCGGCACGTCTACGACGGCAACTGAACCTACAACTACCAACAGTACTAGCACCACCACAAGTACGCCCACGACGACGGACTCCACGACCACGTCTACAACTACTCCATCAACGACAAGCAATACTACTACCAGTACTAATGCGACAACTACCACTTCGGAACCGACAACAACCACCACAGCAAACGATACAACGACAACGACAACCACAACTACAACTACAACCACAACCACCACGTCAGAAGGCAATACGACAACAACGGCAAGCAATTCGACGACATCGAGCTCTACGGCATCTACAACCACTGAATCCACGACTACAACGACGACGACTGCTCCAAGTAATAATGAAACAACGACCACAACCACAAAAGCCGACACGACAACAAGTGCTCCAACAACAACAACGCCTGCGGCTACTAATACGACGACGTCAACAGATAAGACCACCACTACAACCGGCAGGAAGAATAACGATTCCAATCCGGCCAATCCTCCAGCAGGCGATAAAGAAACGTCGAAGTGCTATATGACGATTACAATAAACGACACAACGACGACTACCGAGGCAACAACCACGACGACGACAAGCCCTCCTGAGGTAAAACTGCCAGATCCGGTTCCCTCAAATTCTTCTACGGCCACGTCAACAACTACTCCTGCGATAACGTCCACTTCTGCAGCTAGCGTCGTCAACTCGAACTCCACCACATCATCGCAAACTCCCACGCAAACAAACTCCTCGGAAGCGACGACAACCACATCTACAACGAGTGCTCCTAGTAAAATTGATCAAAGTCCCAACGAGAACTCGACTACAACGACTACTACATCTCTGGCAACTTCCACCACCAGCTCCGTTGGACCTGCCGTCAACGGAACCACTACCACTGCCCCTGCCAACGCTAATGGTACGACAACTACCATAAAGAGTGATCCGTCGAAGGAAGATGGTACGACAACTACTACAATAGTCATCACTTCGACAACAACATCTCCTTCAAATGCTTCCACGTCTGCTAACGTCACAGGAAACGAAGATGCAAAACCACCTTCCGAGCCCAATGCGAACACTACGACGAGTACAATAGTGACGACCAGTTCGACCACCTCTCCAAAAGGTGATCCGAATGTACCCGCAAGCGATGGAAATCAGGGCAATACCTCGACGACAACGACCACATCAGCTGCTGCCACAACTTCGGGTGCCACCAACAAATGTAATGTTATGCAGCAAAATTTTCAGGTTCATCTCGCCCAGCTGGTGAAACTAACACGACAACGCCGTCTAAGTCACCTGGTATTGACGGACCGACACCGACTCCCAATCCAAATCCCAATCCTGACTCGACATCGCCAAAAGTATGATAAATTTATAAGTTCCATCGTTGCATCAACGATAGTATAGAGTAGTGACGGTGGAGGAGCAATTGGTGGCAAACCTGGAGAGACCAGCACGAACACTACAACGAACGGTGAGGGCAATCAGAATAGCACTTCCCCGGAGACCGGAAACAGTAATGCTGGTGACCCGGGTGGTAAGCCGGCTACTTCTTCAACAAATGCGACTACAAAGCCGCCCTCAGACTATGGTAAATGGGGTAATGCCGCGGCAAAGATAAGATATTTCAGTCAATTCAAATGTCACTCTGGCTCCTGTTTCTCAGTCTCCTACCACAACCATTGCAAACTCGTCGCAGAAATCACAGAACGAGACAGCCTCGGATAACTCTAACGGTTCCCCGACAGCAACAACAATTGTATATTTTTTTCGAAAAAGCATGACTTAAAGATGTACCACAGAGCAACGCTACTTCTGGAGGTTCCATTCCATCAGGCAAAAACGAGACATCCTTCCCACCAAACGTGTCTGGAGCAACGTCTACGCCATCTCTAAACATGAGCGGGAATGCAACTACGCTGAACTCGGAGATAAAAACCACAACGGATTCTGTTGGCCAGTCATCGAGAAAAGTAAGATAAGATCAAGGTGTCATTGTTCAAACTACGCACTAGGTCGATGAAAAAACTGATGGTCCATCTGGAGAGACCGGTACGAGCACTTTAGAGAATGTTCCTGGAGAGGGTTCGACCATGATTCCTGTGTCGACAGAAAGTGAGCCGGTTTCAACAGAAATGACGAAGACTGAAGGAAATGGTGCTGGCACCACCACCCCACTTCAACGTAAGATAGCCTTCTGTGCATATGAACGCGACGTTATCCACAGAGATATCTACGAGCAATGGAGGGCCGACGACAAACACTGGCAACAAACCACCACGAAAGCCTCGTCCACCACGGAACATCATTCAATCCCCAAAAAGCTGAATGCTGTTCAATCTACAGTAATCTTATGGACAATTTTAGTCGGAAACTGCCCTAACATTCCAATCGATGGAGGCCGCGCCCGCTTCCAGTCACTAAACGGAAACTCATCTCTGATGGTCGTTTGCAACGAAGGGTACGCCTATCTCGACGGATCGGTCCAGCGAATCTACCAGTGCTTCCCGAACGCGACGTGGAGCAGCAACTACGACAAAGAGGAGGAGTGCAAGGCATACTGTGATACCGGAAAGCTGAACTTCAACAACACTGTTCAAACTCTAAATCGTACCCGAGTGTACGAGGACACCGAAATTCCAATGACTTGCGAGACGAACTATGTGCTCCCACACGGCGCTGCTTCAATCGAACATTACTGTGAATGGGATGGCACATTTGGAGAGACAGAGGATTGGAGTTGCAAACGTGAGTTTTCTAATAATGCCAACACATCTTTTCCTTTCGAAAATTAAGAAAGGTTTCCTCGTTGCAAAAAGACTACACAAGTTGAGCACAAAACAACTTTTTCTATCATTTTCACATGCTTTCGTACCACCCGTACACTGGAGGTTTGGACATAAAATTTGTTTTAGCAGGTAAAGCTCAGTGCCCAAAACCGAGTATCAACCTGAGCAACAGTGAGATGCCTCCGAAGGACTCGGCCTACTTGAGCGGTTCCCAAAAGCCCGGCACTCTCATCATGCACATCTGCCAAGGCGGCACTCTTTTCGCAAAGAGCAAGTCCCCCGTCAACATCTACAAGTGCATGGACTCCGGAAAATGGAGTTCCAACTACGAAAGTCAGGATATCTGCGAGAAGCCATAGTCATTTAATGTATTGCGTCCCGTAGAACTTTCAGTCATATGAATAAAGCTTGGGTTATTGTGTTATTCTCAGCTCTTGGGGGGATCTTCTCCAATCGGTCACGATACCTTTTTTAGCGCCGATACCGATCCATCAAAATCTCTTGATGTTTCAATTCGCGTCGGCGCGCGGCGCTCTCGCGCGCTCGTCGGTCGACCCCTGTTGGATGTACCTGCCGTGAAGGACTGATTGTAGGTCACCTTGTGGCTTCGGCGTCGACCCCACGGGGCTCTGATATCCTTCGGCATGCGCACCGGCAGCGCCCCACCCGTTCAACACCGTTCTTAGCACGGGCGCGACGCGGGTGCGCGAGAGCCGCAACGGAAGACCCACTTTCTACGGGTTTACCTAATTTTTCGCTTCCAATCACCTAGCGAACTTCACCGACCCCCGAGTCACTATATCAGTGGGAAATTGTTCTCGAGCTGCGGACAATATTCGATTTGTTTGTAACATTCCTCACTTCCCATGTTGCATGTCGAGATACCTTTTCTGTAGATAAAAGGGTCTACCATTTCACATGCACTATCCTTTCCTGGTATACATCGCGTCTTGAATAGCGTCTTAGCGTTGTGAAGTTACATCTATTCAAACTCTTATTCATTCAGCTTGGCTGACAGAACCTTCGATCTTTCGACATGAAAAAGTCGGAAGTTCTTAATCCCCCTCTCCCTCACAGGAGATTCAGCAACGGATCGGACGATCTTGAAATCCTGAACGAACAGAGAGAGGATGCCTATAAAGTCATCATCTCTTTCTCCGCTATTCTCAGCGTCTTCAGCATGCTTGTCCTCTGTCTGGTAGTGCCGTCAATGTACAACTACGTCGACAACGTTGGACAGTTTGCAAAGCAAGATTTCTTGTATTGCGAGGTAGAGCATCTTGAAAAACATGTGGCGCAACTGTGGAATAATTATTTAGGAGGCTGTCTCTGACATGCAGCTCGAATTGTCCAACGTTCGCTCGGAGGTTCAGAACCGAACGAAACGTGGAGCTCATGGTCATTATGGTGGTTACAACCCGAGCCTTCTTGTTTCAGGCTCTCCCCAGTTCCAAGAATGTCCAGGTAACGCTAAATATGAGCACTGCTGGATAGTGTATTTCCTTTAGCCTGCTGTGTACCTGGAGAGCGAGGACCACTCGGAGATTCGGGACTTCCTGGCATGCCAGGAAATCCTGGTCCCGACGGAGCTCCTGGACGACCCGGAAACACACCTAACGCCTCGTGTATTCCCGAGCGTGTGTTCGAACCGCCGCCATGTCTGCCATGCCCTCAAGGACCTCGTGGAGTTCCCGGGCACCCTGGATTCCCCGGAGATCCCGGAGATTCTGGAATTCCCGGCAGACCTGGTCTCGACGGTCTTCCCGGAAAGATGGGAGAAGATGGCCCTGCGGGACCTCCCGGACCTACTGGACCTATTGGACCTTCCGGTGATAAAGGTGATCACTATCGCTGCACTTAAAGGTCCACGCGTTGCTTCTTTAGGAATCACTCCCGAAGCTCATGTTATTCCCGGTCCCCCTGGAGAGTCTGGAGAGACTGGACCGTGGGGACCTCCTGGTCATCCAGGAACCCCTGGCGAAGATGGTTATGCTGGAACACCAGGAGAAAAGGGCTGGCCTGGACCACCCGGAGCCCCAGGTCCTATGGGACTGCCGGGAAGCTCTGGACCCCAAGGAGAGTCTGGCCCCACTGGTTAGTGACTCTAATCATCTCACCGATTGATTTCCTCTTTAGGCACTCCTGGTACTTGTGTTTGCCAAGATACCGAAGTCGTGATCGCTGACACGCGAGGACAGATGCCCGCGTCTCGTCCGGCAGAGGTTCCAACTCAGCAGAACTACGAGCCTGAGGACGGTCCTCAGGTACAGGAGTACAACGCCCCAGCCACGCGAGGCGGATACTACAAGAACTAGAGTTCCAAAAAACTCGGGTGTCGCTGCTTCCCTCATTCGTTCAGGTGCATCAAGTCTTTCTCAGTTTCTCACTCCTCTGTTCTCGCTCGGAATTGTTGTATTTAATGTTGCCTCTGAATGCGCAGAAAATGTAATAATTAAATTTAATAATAAACCATCTATTAATCACGTGGTCTTTCTTCACCCGACGCCAGCTTACGTCCAACTACAGCAGTTCGAGGTCACTGGGTTGCGCAACGTTGCAATGCACATTCTTTTTTTCTGCAAAAAATGTAGCAAGTCTAAGAAGATCTGACCCTATTGCTCCAGAAATCAATGATCGGTGACAACATGAAACGTGTAGCAGCTTTTGGGGAAACAACGAATCCACGTTCTTTTTTCATGTCATCCATCTTCTTTATTGTCGGCTGTCAAAATAAGTGAGATCTATGTCACAGTTATGCGTCTGACGTTTCTTCGGGAGTAGGTCGGGAATGGACGCCGATGGGTCAAGGCTGATCGATACGAGAGTTTGGAGCTTCGCAAAGAAAGGATCGAAGAGTTACGGAAATTACGCAATGGCCTGCTATGTGATCGCATGCGCAGAATGTCTTTGTTGGCTACACAAACGGACGTGGAGAAACGGAAGAATCGACGCGAGAGAAGATCTCAAAGGGCAAATATAGTGCGGTGCTCAATCTCTGTCAGTGTGGACACATTCAAATGCGGGGCGCAGCAAAAAGAGAAGGAAGACCCTGGATTCATCAGGATCTATCAAACTCAGGGGATGTAGCACATATTCGCCGGAAAAACAAATGCCCCACCGTTGATTGAAGCGAACTGCATTGAAAGGGAATATGGATATACCTGAGGTCTGTTATGCACAAAGTGCTCAATGTTTAGCTGTTATTTTTGTAATACATGTCATTCGCTTCTATGCTTAGGGCGACAATAAAAAGCTGTAGAAGCAGATCTTTCGGCATTGTTTCTGTGACCGCCGTAGATGATAACATCGATATGTACCCTCTAACATTTGCATCCATATCCATCAAATGCATCAGTGACGAGTGTTCTGCGGTAGCGGAACTTCCTTCGAGAGTCGCAAATACGGTCATGAACGCATGCGCATAAAGTCGCCGGATTCTTCAAAACAAGGACACAACACAGATAAAATCTCTCCGGCAGCTTCGGCCTGCGCAAACATTCGTTTCCATATCCACTTTACTTATGCGGTCGTTTCACCTTAAGTGTTCTGATTTTTATTTCTTCTGGATTATTCAATTGTTTTAGTTAATTTAGACAGCAGATGCCATCTTTTTGCTCAGAACATATTTTGTATTGTGTTATAGCGATCAGTTACATTCCGCATCGTCCACATTAGTGTGCAGATGCTGCTCGCATCGGGTATTCCCTTATCCACCGCCGCGTTGTTTCTCGACGTTTGCCACTTTTGGGAGATGTTAAAAAACGGATGCCCTCAATACAGTTGCAGATCACACCGACCCCCCATCGGAATCCTTATCTCTTGCGCTCACTCTCGACTTCTGCGCGAATCTCCAGGGCCACGCCTTCTGCTCGCCGTGTTTTGCGACCGCTCCCGGGGCGAAAGCGTCGGTACGGGACAGAACTGGGTCATCGTGCCATATGTCTCGACCGCAGGTACAGGCTGACGACCCGTTAAAATCGGCTAGCGTAAAAGAACAAATTCGATCTCAGAATAGCGTCGGCGCTGTGGAACAGGTCGAACCCAAGGTATCTTTTCTGTTTCATTTCCTAATAGGTTCACTTTAAAACCGATGAGATTCTTTATTCTGGTCCATGCACTTTGGTTTTTCATACCCTCACATCGCGTGGATGGAGATTTAAGTGGGGCCTTTTTAGATCTTGAAGTCATTGTGCTCGAAGATCAAAGGCAAGCTTCACTTGGGACGTCGTGCTTCCTACCAGCTTGCTCCCGAATCGAAGACTTCTAGCGAAGAAAAGAAGAAGGCGAGCTTCTTCCGCAACTTAACTTTTCGGCGATCCGATGAGACCCGGAAAGAGCAACGGCGGGTTGCCGCTATCGTCCCCGACAATGACGACGCGCCAAAAGATGTATCAGCTTGTTACCGGGCTACAGATTGCTTTTAGGTAGGACATGGCAATCGTGGCAATTTCACCACACATCATTTCAGTTCCGTATCTGTAATCATTCTCTGCATTAGCCTTCCTGTTATGTACAACAATATTCAGTCTACCATTGATTATGTTGAATCTGAAATGCGATTTTGCGAGGTACGATTCATATTCCCTAGAGAAATCGTAATGTTCTCGTTGTAGCAATCAAATATTGAGGCCCTTAATGAGCTTGACTTCGGAAAGCAGATTCTCCGAATGAACAGAACAGCTCGTCAGGCTTACGATGGTGGTTATGGCTCTGGTTCAGGTCACGGCTACGGAGGTAGAGGTCGTAAGCATAGACCTTCCGCCGTTGGATACTCAAGCGATGTCACCGGAACTCCAATTGAAACTGAATGTCCAGGTGTGCCTCAGAAAGAAGAAATCGCTTCAATAGTACCTTAAGGTTGTTGCATTCCTGGACCTTCTGGCCCTCGTGGACCCTCCGGAACTCCTGGAAAGCCCGGAAACCCTGGGCCTGCTGGACGCCCTGGCACACCCGGAACCTCTCCGAACCAGACATGCCCCACTCACGAAAACCGCCAGCCACCCCCGTGCCGCCCCTGTCCCAAGGGACCTCCTGGAATCAAGGGATGGCCTGGATTCCCCGGCGACCCCGGACCGATCGGAGAGCACGGAGCTCGTGGACTCGACGGCGAGGATGGTGCTCCTGGAGAGCCTGGGCCTGAAGGACCCCCCGGTTTCCGTGGAGGCCCTGGTGCTCCTGGAGACAAGGGACCCACTCCTGAAGGAGAACTTCGCGAAGGACCTCCTGGCGACGCAGGACCACCCGGGCCTATTGGTGCCCCGGGACTTCCTGGACTTCCTGGACGCAACGGTCTTACAGGTGGGTTCTCAAAACACAATGCATAATGCATAAAAATTTCCTATTAGGACCCCAAGGAGATCGTGGATGGCCCGGTCACACTGGAGAGCCCGGAGAATCCGGGTATCCGGGACCTGAAGGACCTGCTGGCTCTCAAGGACCACCTGGAGAGCCCGGAACCTGCGTCTGCCAAAACGTCGATTCCATCATTCTCGTGAATCCCGGATCACATCAACCCAGAATTCCAGCTCAGATGGAAGTTGGTTACCCTTCCGAAGGAGTTAACTATGGGGGAGGTGCGTCCGCAGGAGGATATGGTAGAAAGTAATTCATTCTAATGACTCTCGCCAGTAATTCGTCAGGCATTTCCTCACCGCCTCTGTTTGTATTTAATGAGCTCGTTTGTTAATAATCACCTAATAATAAATTCTTTAATAACACATGACAATGCGACATGAAAATCAACAGTAGATCAGCGATTCTTTAATTCTTCTTTACTGAGTTTTCCTGTTCATTCATTTCATCTTCATTTACTCTTGACTCAATAGCATTCACCTTTGTGCAAAAGGCACGACGTCGCAGACCAAGTTAGCTGCTCCATCAGTGTACGCATGCTTCGAAACAATTAGCGGCTCGGCGGGCTAAGTGGAATGCCATTGCCGGATCGGCTGGAGGCACAGACTTCGCAGCAGTAGTGGATCTTCAGCTTGCGAGGCACGGGTGGTGCTCTTGGTCTTCTTGACGAGATGAGTCCATCTTGTTCTGTCCTTCGGCATGAAATGTGTGTTTGGAAGTTTTGCTTGAAGTTATGATTATTTGTCGGTGGAATGATGCATTAAATTTGCTCTAACACGTCAAAAATTGGTAAACTTCGGAAAACAATGTCATGAAGGTAATGAACTCTCCAACTGCAACTTTAGGTGCCATACGCATTTATTAAAACTGTACAGAAAAGGTAAGCCCAACAAAGAAGGTGAGAAGATAAGCGTAAAATCCCTCGTGAATTGCTGGATACAACCTTTGTTGCATCTGCATGCATCTTACGCATCCAGCCATCATCCCAATCAAAATGCTGTGTTTGAATAGTTCCCAAACTGTGTGCTGCCTCTTATCGTATCCGAGAGCTCTGAAACGGACAATCTGCACAATTCTCATTG
This sequence comes from Steinernema hermaphroditum, assembly GCA_030435675.1. Lineage (NCBI taxonomy): Eukaryota > Metazoa > Nematoda > Chromadorea > Rhabditida > Steinernematidae > Steinernema > Steinernema hermaphroditum. The sequence continues at coordinate 8,100,052 of CM059625.1, forward strand.
TTGGCTACTTACAAAAGAAGAACGCCTATGGCTAAGGCTGCAACTGTGGAGCTGACGACTCTTTCCACGTTGCCCACCTTGCTCAACTGGTGATCGACGATTGCGCCGGCTGACCTTTCACTCATATCCATTTCCACTTTCTGATTAAGAGACCTAAATGAGCGCTACGAGAAGGCCATGGCTTCAGTACTACCAGATATATCCGTGCATCCAAATGCTATTGAACAGGAAATCAAACATCTGCGCACTCACAAACACGGCGACGGCGAATCGGAAGCATCTCTCGGCTACTTTGCGGGCCGTCTTCTCAAAATCCGACAATTCTTCACGCTCGGTCAACATGAGTTTCGCTGCAGGAAATCGATTTTCCGCCATTCGCGAACCTTATCCAAACTCAGGGAACGGTGCGTGAACTCTTCGCCTTCGCCTTGACCCACATCGACTGAACTTCTGCGCGGACACTTTTTATGCGCCGCGAGTTGCTACTCTTTCGCGGATATACGACGATAATATACGGCGAGAAGTAATTGTTTAATGAGCAACGAAAGGGCGCCGGATACAAAAATAAGTCATAGGGGGCAGAGCGCTCGAAATCTCAAAATCGGGAACCGACTGCGGTTGTTATGTGCAGAGAACCATCTGCAGGAAGACTCACACAGGCGCGTTCCTCGAGAGAGGCGATGAAATGGGCTTCGATACGGTAGTTTCCCTCAAGGAGGGAAGCGAGAAAACTGTCAACTTGGAGAGGGGGAAGCCGAATGGTGTGGTTGAAGCGGTCGGGAATGTTGCTGCTATTGTACACCCCGGGCTGAGATATGAAGTTACAGTAGTCATTGCCAATTATAGCGCAGATGTTGAAGCGACTGAAATTAGAATAGAATAAATTTCCCTTCAACTATTCGGTATTATTCTTAAGACCAAACGCGGTCTTCAATGCGATATCATATCCATTCCTCTCATATGCAATTTTAATTTCTGATTTAAAAATAATATGGTAAAAGTACTACAATTAATTGTAAAAGCACTGGTAGAAAACGTTTCTTTTTTTGAAACCAATGAGATTTTTGATAAAATCATACATAGAAATCCATATATGTAACACAAACCAGAAGTTGCTGAACATGGACATTCCGAATCCTCCTAAACAAAGCCATTGAATGTAGGGATAGGTTCGCGTCATGGTCAGATGGATGAACGTGTTTTCTGGCTCCAGCGAATCTAGCATAGCCAGGCTACCTAAATTTTTGTACAATATGGCAAAGGTGCGTATTCGAACTCACTTGTGTTATCGATCTTTAGAAATCCAGGAAATTGCAGCGCTGGTCTTGTAACTCCAAACGAAGTGTGGCACACAGGTCTCATGTTCCTGTCGTAAGAGAAAAAACGCAGAGATTTGGCATTGAACGCCTTAAGAAGCCCAACTAAACGTTAAATATAAAGGAGGCACTTGGACTGTGGGTTACTACATGGCTGACATTCCCCAAGAGAGATCAAGTTGTCCCTCCCGTCTATGCAAGTCGCGTTTTGTGCATGCAGAAGCTGGGCACTGAATACTACAGCAGACACAACAAGAATTGGTATGTTCATGGGCACTCTTCGAATAATATTTGCGGAAAATGATGCATTTCCTGCTTTTATCTAGCAGTGCCAACAATAGCTTGCACTGTCGCGGCAATCCATTGCCGAAGAGAGTAATCCTGTGAAAGGGAAACAGCAAAACACCGAAATTTCCTTTCACGTGAAAAGCGGATTGAGGTGTATGGACCACGCGAACTCGTTTTAGTTCTTGCGCCTCATGGCCCTAGTGATCTCTTCTGAATATGCTCTGATCACTTTCCTTTGCAAGTGGTGAGTGCTATTGCAACATTCGATGATTGAAGTGGCTGTATGAGTACCCAACGAAGTCAATCGACAATCGAACGAGAGTAGCGACTAGTCCGTTCGAGATTAATGAAAGTCTTTGGAAATCGGCATCGCGCCGTCTGTGGTCAAGAATGCTGTTGACCCATATCTTTCAAGACAAACTCGTTCACATAAAACGATTTATTTATATATAAGAACTCTTCTCGAAAGTGAAAGTCATACAGAGTTCGCAAACGGATTGAAAGTGTTGCATTGAAGGATGTTCGCTTTCTCTCTGCTGCTCGCTTTACCGGTTGGCCAGTCTTTTTCTCTTATAATTTGTGCCGTGCACTTGTTTAGAGCATTGTCAGTGCTCTTCGCTATCCCAACGAGATTGTAGAAACGCCGACAGTCGTCTGTGAAACTGACAGAATCATAGTAAAGGTAGGCTAAGAAGTCCAGCGTATCGTGTCGTATTCCAAAATGAAAAGGTGCGGACGACCAGCTCGAATCCTTCCCTCATTTACGCAGAGGAATTCCATGAGAATCCAGAATGTATTGTGAGGCATATGAACAAAATCCAAATTTTCCACAACAGCTGCGGGATGACGGCTGAAAAAATGGTACTTACATCTATGTCATTTCCTCAGGCGTTTATTCAAGAAAAATCCGTCCGGAACGACCTATCGCTTATGCCTTGCGGTACAAATCCATCCTTTATTCGTAACGGAGTCCGACCGCTCGTACTGCGCTCAGTGTGTATACATGGATTCGAACGTCGTGGAGGACTTGCAACAAACAATCGCAGTCAGGTTCGTTTGTGTAGGAAGACTTATACATAGATGTACCCACTTAGCGAGTCGGCTCCCAATGAACTTGATCCCCAGTTCGATGAGTTTTCGACTCCCAGATGCAGTTACTCCATTCGCCGTGGAACGGTCGACGGAACGCCGATCCATTACGCAACTATAGGAGAAACTGTGTTTCATGTCTGGCAATGCGACAACGGTACAACTTTCGGTAGTTTGTGCGAAAATTAATTGCTTCTATCTTTCCGAACACATCGGGATGCTCGTGCAAAACTGCTATGTCGAGGACATGCAAGGCAACAAGATTCTGATCATCGATCAGAACGGGTACAGTAACGATACATTGCGAAATGCGCATTCCTAAATGACGGAATTTAGGTGCGGCGTTGATCAGTATGTCCTCTCGACGCCGCAATACACACGTGATCTAAAAACAGCCTTCCAGGTAAGACTGTGAGCCGTTTCGGGCATCTCTGATGTCTTCAGGAATCGCATGTGTTCAAATTTGCTGAAAAGACAGTCACGCGGTTCACGTGCCAACTACGCCTTTGCATGAATCACGACAATGGATGCGAAGGCATAACTGTAAGAGAACAACTGACAAAAATAACAATACAATGCCCATTTAGCCGCCAAAATGTGGATCTGTAGCTGATGAAGACGCCGTCGTCCACTCGAAGCCTCTCGCCCTAGAGCCTCCCCCGATTTCCTCGACGGAAAACGATAACGACATGCTCTCTTACGGGCCCCTGGATAAAAAGCCTCCTTCGATCTCTCCCAAGAGTGTCCATGGTGTGCCGACCGCCTTCGGCAAGAATCAGTATTTTTCTGCACTACGGTTTTCATAGGTCCTATTTTTCGATTTAGGATGAACCGCGACAAGAGACAGCTCGTTCTTGTTGCGAACGGCACACACGAGATGCCCCCTCGTGAGGCAGCTGTTCAACGTGCTTCTTCCGATAACCTTCCAGAATTGGACGTCGTCGGGATTCTCCGTGTTCTCGATTCTCCGGAAGATGTCGAATATTTCGGTTTGAACAAACACTTTCGTAAATGATAAATAACAATTCTTTGTTCCAGAAGAACGTCTGAAGGGAGGAACAGCAGAAGAAGCGTCAGCGCTTACGTGCTTGCCTAACGGAATGTACATCGGTCTCATCGTTACTGTGATCATTCTGGTAGCAATCCAAATCATCGCCTTCACGCTTGTCTTCGTTGATCGCAAATGTTTCGCAAAGTTGAGAGCGAAAACACTCAAACAAAGTTGCTAAGTCTGTAAACAGTGACTAAGCGAGTTTATACGTATGTGACGCACTGTATATCAGTGGATTAACTATTCCCATATTTGTTTTACGAAAGAATAAACATTGCAATCGAATGAGTCATGTTGCCTGCAGTTCTGCTGCGTACGCCATTCAAATTACTTATTACAAACCTTCATGGTTGGTCTTCGATGTTGAGTAACTTATGCATAGCATTACTGTACTATGTTTAAGTCATGCACTTTCAGGTGCAATGGTTTGAACCGATTGTTCTTTTATTTCGATCGTTCTGGTTTCGTTCATATACTTCTACTTGTTTCAAGTGTTGTCAATTGATTCATGAATAAGTCGGCGTTTTCGAGAATTGTCAAATATTCGATTTAAGTACTTGTTCCGTCATTTTCATATGCTTTTGTGCTTTACTTTGCTTTTCTTAGCCGACACAAAAATAAATAGGCTTTGCAGCAAAAAGTAGCTATAAGTACTTACAGTACAGTAACGGTCCTTTTTCCATTCGTTCCTATAAAGCATCTTCCATCTGGAAGAGGATGCGGACGACTGACAGCAGTCTACAGTTGCAGTATAAACAGGATTCCCTTCTTCATTCCGCAATAAACAAATGAGCGCGATATGTACGAACTCTTGCAATCAAATGCTTTTTATTGTATTTGCCTTCACCGTTACACCTGGCGCAACAAAACGATCTATAGTGTGTAGTGAAATGAAATATCTCAGCGACGCATCCTCATTTCATTTGAGGCATTCATTCGAGGAATTCTCGTTTGTTTGCTGACACTTCACCCGTGTGGCGCTTACATCACCAAGTGATTCCGCTATTACGACCAGTCTGTACATGGATTCAGTGGCCGGCTCTTCACTAGCTGTGCAACACGACCTATTAGGTCGTTTAGTTGAAGACGGACCAATCCGTAAATATCTTTCATTTTCGCAAATTCTACTGCCTGGCACGTTGCAGAATACAGTTAATATCCACCCCACATTATGATTTGCCTTGTACATTCCATTCTTCCTGATTTACGGGGCCTATTCTGTCTTTGTGATCATTTTTCTGGCACTTCCAGATTACGAAATGCGAGGTGGTGTATGAGATTTCTATGGTACTAATTGCATGATGGACGGCAACTGCTTTCTGTCACGTACATCCTCGAGTCTTGCCTGTCGGATGCACTTATCGCTGTGTTCGTCATGTACATGGACAATCTCAAAAAGATGGATCTGTCAGATCACCATGTTCTGCTAACTTTAACGTTTCCAATTGGTTAAGTACTGTAACAGACCATGGCGATATGCTACTTATGGGTGATCCTCTCTGATGCCCACATAACGATTCCACGAGCTCATTTCTGCCTTACAGAAATAAAAGCCAAATGTAAAAAAATGACTCATCTATTCACAAAAAGAACGTCGGCCCAAGATCGGAGAGTGTTTCCAAGTTGATCTCCGTAATGACCCTTCACTTTGAGCTCAGAGATTTTTGTTTGCTTTTCATTTAGCACTCTCTTCGTTTTATCTAACTATGACATGTGCTGGTCCACAAATGATGAAATCAAAGGAATATGGAGGCCAAAAATTAGACCAAAACATTTTTTTGGCTGGAAACCCCTCGTATTCTATGACGAAGGAATCCGGATGTTGCTCACAAAGTACAATGATGTTACCGATGGATACGGTTAATACCTTGATCGAAATCTGTGTGATTAACGTAAATGAACAATCATCACAATGTGACCCATTTTCAACCTAACAACCCAATATTAACCCACTCCAATGAAACAATTAAACATTATGTACAGCGATTTTCGCACGATTATCCCCAACATCGGCGTTCGTGTTCTGTCTATAGACAAAACAAGCGAGAGGATGCCCTTGTTATCTCACTGTGATCGCGATAGTGATACTTATTTTCATTACGATTTTTAAACTGTCTCCATAGGGACATTTGGAACGTATGTATCGCCTTGCAATTATTCGCATCGATTGAGCCTACTCTGTTTACATTCATCCGCAAATATTCGGTTTGCGTGGACGCGATTGGAAGCAAAATAGCTCAAAACGGATACGACACTCGATTCCGGTGCCGCTGCCTATGTCAAACGACCAGACGATTCTTTGTTAATGAGAAATACCCTTTCTCGTGTTATCCATAAAGAAGACGATAGAGGTTGATGCTTCACTTTGCAGATTATTCAAATTCGTTATTTTTGTTTCAGATGGTTCATGATGAATCGACTCGGTCATTGCCGTCCTCGTCTGTGGCCATGCCGTCGTTTTGAAGCCGCCGCTATTACTGTATTACTGCTACTTGCCATAAAACTACTGTGGATTTGGGGCTCTCACAAACAGCGCAACGTCACAATTATTGTTATAACGCCAACACACAAGAGACCTGAGCGGTTGGCTGATATGACCAGGTACTTATGCCGATGCAACTATGATAATAGCATCCAAACAAACGAATTTTCGTATTGCAAAAAAAAACCGCACTGCAAAAACGTCGATTTCCATGACCTAAGTGCATAAGATTTATGTGCTTGGAAACCATTACTTAATTGATACAAAGTCAAATGTTCTGTTTCATACATTCTGAATTTGCGAAACCCTTTACAAAAAAAGTTCAGATTTTCGCAGACACTTTCCCATATTGACAATCTTCACTGGATTGTGATTGAGGACGGAACCTCGAAGGTAGCGGCCGTCGAGAGGATTCTCATCCGATCCGGACTTCGCTATGTATACTTCACAGCCACAACGGAACCCGGCTTTCCTAGTGAGTCTTGACGTTGTTTATCTTTGATTTCCCGCACTATGTTTACTAGAGCGAGGATGGACTCACCGAAATGTTGCTCTCCGCTACATCCGAAGGCATTACAAGGATTACGGTCGTGGCGCAGTGGTGTACTTTGCCGACGATGACAACTCATATGATGTACGCTTGTTCAATAACTACATTCGAAATGTCAAGGCCGTCGGAATTTGGGCAGTTGGTGAGTTATATTTTGAAGTTCACACTTATTTCTTCACTTCAGGACTTGCTGGATCGGCGCTGGTGGAAGCGCCTCATGTCATAAACGGAACCATCACAGCATGGGACGTCGTCTATGCTCCTAAGCGGCGCTTTGCAACAGATATGGCTGGCTTTGCCATCAACCTAGAACTCATTTTGCAATTTGACAGGTATGCGCGGTTTTTTAAACTACTTTAAGGACTCTATAGCTTCATTGAACCACACTCCTTCATATCATATATTTAGTGCCCAGTTCAGTCGCGCATGCATCAAGACGGTTCCAGAATCATGCTTCTTGGAGCAATTCAACATAACTAAAGAGTCATGCGAAGCATTCGGATATGACGACGAACCGAAGGAGATTCTCGTTTGGCACACGAAGACGAAAAATATAGGGACACGTGGCGAGAAACATGGTTATGTCATCGAGTAGTGTGGACCAGTTGACGCCTTGCCGATCCACGGACAATACGAGTAAATTGACAATAGGTTCTTGTTGTAGCGAACGAAAGAAAATAAAGTACTTATAATTCATCCCTTGAGTATGTTGCGCATTGCTATTAACGTTCCACTTACAAATTGACCATCGCAAAAACGTTTTGTTCATCACCTCACAAATAGAATATTTCACCCGCAATCATCATTTTTCCGTGGTTTATTCATTTATAGTTGCGTTCAGGAAGCGTTAAGGACTTTCCATTTAACGATTGAATTGCTGCCCGACAGACTATTTCCACTCGAATAGGAAACTAAGCGATAACACTCGCTGCCATAGAATGGAACGGCTACTAGTGGTCAGCAGGCGGCGGATATCCACTTTCGATTATCGACGATACGATTGGAACACCTGTGTGTTTTGCGCTTTATGGTCATTGGTGTGTATTTCTTCGTTTCGCAAACGATCGAAATTCAGGGATGCGAAATATGTTTACCTTAATAGCTGTCGTTTCCCTTTTTATTTCATAGGATAAGCGCATTTTCTCAGGATCAAAACCAAAATAAATGGTTGCAAAGGTCATAAATTGCGCACCGCTGAAAACTGTGACCTTTGCATACTCCGGCGAGACTTCCCGCGATTCTACAGCGAACCTTTTTGCATGATATGTACATGCTCACCTTCGCAATTTCGTGTGTATTGCTTTGTCAAGCAAACAGAAATCAGGCTTTAATCGAGTCGATTGGCACTACTTCCATTTTACGCCGCCGTCATGTGGGCACTGTGTCTAAGGTGTGTGTTTATTTCGAAAACCCGATCCGGAAGTGACATTTAGAATATTTGGAATCCTGGAGGTCCTATCGAATCAGACAAAGACCTGTGAATTCCTAGTTGCATTCAGCAAAGACGGCGAGATATCTGTGCAAAGTGTTCGGTGGGAGGGTTCGCGAGAGTTTCCATCTTTTGAGAACCAGTCTGCCACCGGCAATCAAACAACGATTAAAGCAAGGTTGTCTTTCGTCGATTTGCGGTTAAGTTCATTGTAGATGAGTCTGAATGGACAGTCCGCAGAGTTCAACACGCAACAGATGTGGACAGTGGAGGAGAAACAGTTGAATGCTTCTCTCGACCTGTTATACGTTCGTTTGCAGCCAACAAAGGCTTTAATAGAAAAGGGTGACTCACAACAATTCCACTACACATCTATGTAAGGATTTAGTGAATCCCCAGAATCGGACGTTCTGCTCCTCGGTTACGGTACCCGTAAAAAAAGCTCAAATTCACAGAACTACTGTGAAAACAACCACGGCTAAATCTACAAGAAGCAAAATGGCGAGAACCAACACTCGGTACCCCGTTCGTTTTGCCACTTACAAGTCCCACACTCGATCGCAAAGCAACGATGATCAGCACAGCTATGTTGACATAATTAATGACAAGAAAGCGTTGGAGGAAGTGCGGCGATCCCGGTATGTGAACATGACGCATCTTGATCGTTATGATCTTCGTTGCAGAACCGACGAAATCAATGCCAGTTGGACGTCAACTTTTCTCACATTCTTCGGAGTAGAAGTGCTTCTTATGATTTGTTTTGTCGGCTTCGGTCTCACTATGTTTGTTGTTCTTCAATTCCGTCCCAGGAACCGCAACGCCGATTTGCTTTACACCCCTTACGCTCCATAAACTTTTGCTTCCCTGAAGTGTTGTGTTGCTTACGAGAGGTAATTACAACATTTATCATCAACTCTATGTACAAACAATTTAACAGAAATTCTAAGACACTGTGTAAAGTTTAAAGCGAATTATAAAGAGGGTCGAGTGGAGGGGGCAAAAATCTTGCAAAAATCGGACAAATGTGTTGGAGTTCGTTTGTCTACGCCATTACTTACACGTATCGTGCCCACATAAGTTCACAATGCTGATGGATTACTCGTAGTTTCTACGTGAGATGTTCACAATTACGTCTTCTCCTTATGCCGTACTTTCTCGCGTCAAAACCGAAGAAGCCACGGATCGGCAGCTTGGGTATTTGTCGAAAAGAGCGCTGCGACTGGGTTTCAGAAGGGCAGTAGAGATGAGAGAAACGAAGAACGACTCCACTACCACAGCAAAGTTCTTCCAAACTGAGCGTAAAGAAGATGACTGATTGGGTGTCACTAACTCAAAACTTACAGTAGGCAGTTTCGAGAGAAGGAAGGACATCTCCACAGCCGAAAACGCCGACCCTGGCCAAGAAATCGAAGAATGCATGTTGCACTCCAAAGAACATGAAGAAGATGTCAAGCAGCCGGAAGACGACAATGTATCGATAGGATATGAGCTCATCCTGAATGAATGCCGAGTTGAGCCAATGTACTCTCATAATTGCATACTAGTTTAGAAACAGTCGTAACCAGAATGTGCGTTCCGTAAATTCCGATGAGTAGAGACGGCAGTGCAACGAAATCGAGTAGTTTCAAGGCGCTAAAGAATATGACTGCAGGTCATGTTACGAAACTTACAAGAAGGCTCCCGATTGGTACTCAAAGTACAGTATGAGACTGATGATTGTGGCGATGAGTCTGATGCAGGGAGACTGAAGCACCATCAGCTCGCAAAACCGAATCTTTTTTCTAAAAGGAGCTCTGTGCCCTCTGTGAGAACCTGTACACGTTTACGCTTCCATTTCCAGCTTTGGCAAGCAGGGAAGACAACAGCAGAACGGAGGTGTTTGCACGTTAATCCGTGCGGACGACTCAATCATTTTCTTCACCACCGAGTGTCTTCCATCCACAATGTGCATGAGCAGACAGATGATTACCCAGAGCGCAATGGAAAAGTAAAGGAAACCGAGCAGATGCGAGAGAAACCAAATCCTTGGGATAAACATAGCCGTCAGACTGAGTGCCGAAACAAACTAAAAGGCAAAATGAAAAATCGTTGCCATACAGTTAGTGACCCACCGGAGAGGTACCCGCCAGGAATAGAACAAACCCTCTCCTGTATGAGTGAGTCACGTATGTATGGACATAGACAACATGGAGAACTCCGAGGGCTAATGTAGTAAAGCAAAGAAGAGAGGCAGCAACAATTGCGGCGGCGAAGGCTGTGTTTAGTTCTTAATGCAGATATTCGATAGAAAACTCAGAAAAGTTCATATATGTGTACCTTTTAAATAAATTCCAGCAGGCGGAATCGTAAATGGTCCTTCAGTGCAATTCAAGAAGGAATCGAAAAACAGCCGGAGAACGTCGTCGACCACCATCCTCCACTCAGCAGCGTTCGATGAAAAGCACCATACAACGAACTCACTGAAAGCGTCGTCATAGACGATATTGCAAATCGCATATAAGCGAAATTCACGCAAAACACATAATATTAAGGGAAATAGGCGCAATCGAAATCAATATCAGTGTCGATCCGCAATGAAGGGCCGACAGGCAGATCAGCTGTGCTAACAGCCACCGCACGGGGTCGCACTTTGAAGGAGCATCACAAAAGAACGTGGAATTGGGAGAGAGAAAGAACGCGGGCGTTAGAGATGCTAGCTGAAGATAGCGGACAGAACGCCGCTGGTCATTAAGCTCATTCAGCCAGGTCACCGCCAGCATAATTGGCGACATCCAGGATGTCTTGCACGTTTTAGGTTTTTTGCCGCCATCGTCATAGTCTTTCACCAAATCTCTAACATTTTCAATTGGAATTTTCACTTTCAACAACAGCGCCGACCACCTATAAGGAGAACATATGAATGAACCGGTTCCCTTAGGGCTTTTGGAAGTTCGTCAGCGAAACGACGCCGTCACTAACAGCGAAAACACTCTCTAATCGAGCACGAAAAGGCAGGTTCCTAAAAGCATTCCTCACATGCTTCCTAGGTAGTCTGAATTCGAAGCTATGCTCTCGTTCTATTCACTGTCAAGACGACCCGAAACAACTCCATGGCCATGTCTTTTGGCTCAAAGCGCGTTTTATTAGAAATTCAGCCCGAAATGGTTCAAAGCTCATTGCAAATTCAGGGGGAGTGGGAACAATACGAGTTCCACTTTGTATTGTTGAAGGGAGTGAAGACGTCGTGCTGAGGGCAAAGGAGGATCCGCCTCGCGCACCCTCGCTCTCCGATGACCCAACATGATTCGGACGAACAGTGAACGAAAGGAAAAAGACGGGCGGAGTTTAATGTGAAGAAGGCGATTGTCACGAAATTGTTCCCAACGCGGCTGAAAAGGGAAAGAAACGCAGCTCATCACGCATTACTTCGAGCGCATCTAGGGGGTCATTCTGTCTTCAGAGAGAGCTGTCGAATTCCATCTCACACCACCCGTTGCGCACCCGTATTTTGACATCTGTGAATCTTAGTCATTAAAAACCAACACAACTCATTTGTTTGAGTTTGTCTTCCGCCCAAATTGCTCACAAAAAAGCTTGCGCAATTCCAAAAACGTGTCAACAAGTGACCGCACTTATAAACATTGGTACCCGACGTGGAACAACAACATTTCGCGCCCGCTTTTGCTGTCACGAACAACTGCCAAAACATATTTAACAAACCAAGATTTCTGTGACTGTGAACAGAGGTTGTTCACCAATTCCCATGTGAAACTGTGAAAATTGACTGAAAATGAATAAGACCGTAGGCCCGAAGTGATCGCGCAAACATTGAACGATCGCGATGTCTTCAGCTGGTCACGAAGGCTGGAACGTAGTGTGGTTCGCAATCAAAAACAAATAAAGCGATGTGTTTTCAAATGATAGAGGATAATATTTAAACTTAAGATACAGATATATTTGAATACGAATCGAGGGAATTCAAACAAGAACGCTGGGTGGAATATCTGTAGAAGAAAAAGGGAAAACAAAAAGTTCGCGTCTCGTGGTGGGTCAAATGCGCAAATGGAACGGAGCGCCGACAGAAGCGCCAGAACCGGAAACGGAGCACTCATTTCAATGCGCTATTGATCACTGTACCAAAATTATCATAATAACACCGTGCGCTTGGTATATGCGACAGTAGGGGTAAGTTAAGGGCAAAGAAGCGATTGGCATTGTACGTGTCGCTCTGGCGACAACTTTTCGCAACTCATCGCCAACGTAAAGCGCTCGCGCAATCATCCGTATTGTGCGAGGTAACACCCGAACTGACCACTGAGGGTCGTCGTTTGACCCGTGGTCGAGGAAGCCTCAGCGAGTACACAAATAGTACAATGACTTCCTTGCGACAACCTCTTTGCAAACACTCTAATCATACAAGCTGTACTATTCAAATGTTTTTTTGTCCTTTAGGTCGTGCGCTCTCCACTTTTTTAGGCTCTGGTCACTCTCGAAATGCCTCGAATATTATAAACGCCTGACGTCAGTGTCTGGCACGGAACTTGAACAACAGATGGTATTGGGAATGGGCACGAATTGTGGTAGACAATAATTAAACAGTTTTAACAAAAAAAAAACAAGAAGAAACAGCAGATTTCTTTTTATTAACAACACAACGTATATCATGGACGTTTATACTGTTGTTTGTCGATCCGAAGACGGTGCGAGAATAAGTGCCGCTGGAGCCGCTGACGAGGAATTCGTGGTTGTGTTTGTTGAATCGCTCTCTTCCAGATTTTCCGAAAACGTCGGAGAGTGGGGCAGTTGCAAAGCAGAAAGATGCGAAGGTGAGGGTGCTGCACGCTTCTGTTCATGTCTCTTCACAAAAAGATGAGGCTTGTCATCTGGAATCTCTACATAGGAGTGGAATGCATGCCATATGCAGTACCTTGCCTTGCGGTTGATGGGGGTGGTCTTGAATAATCGTATTTATTGTTTTTAAGGTCTTCATCTCCATTGCTAGCAGTTTCTGACTGAGTTGCCCGAAGATATGATTGTTCTAAGCTGTCGTCGTCACTGTATCTGGGCATAAGGCAGCTCTGGGCATAAGGCAGCTCTGTAGCCTTATCGTTATTCATATGCCAATCTTTATTACTCGGGTGGTTAGCCACACTCGAGGGTCTCGGACCCAATTCCATCTCTGCATCCAGATATTCTTCGCCGTCCTCCTCTGCAAAAAAAAAATAGTCATGAACTGTATTCTTTTTACTTCTACCGATTATGACACCATCCACTTCATTGTACAACTGATCGAGGATACGACCGGAATTGTCAATCTGATTTTCAGAATGTTCCTTCTCTTGTCGTTCCTTCTCTTCCATCAGAGATCTTGTCATGACGTCATCTTTCCGCGCATCACGGTATGCATTCCAGCGTTTCTCAGTCATGACTTTTATCTTCATCCTCTTATTGCTCAGCCTTAATTCGTCCGACTTACGCTGAGCTGTGCGATAAACAGTGCAGAGCACCTGGTTAGGAAGGACCATTCCACTCGAATCTCACAGATGTTAGGTACATGCGTTTAGATAGGCATTATCTTTATTAGGTTCTTAATTAGAAGTTCAGCATCGTTTATCAATGAGTGTTAGCCAACCAGCGTCGACGAGTAAAGCTTTGAGTGTTAAGGGCATTGTGAGTGTCGAAAATGAGTATCTTTCGCACTTCACAGGGAGCAATGAGGCTCTTTATCAACCGACCATTTTTTTGCCTGTGGTCCAATCCAACGCGCCCGGCAACAACTGTAGCCGATATAAATTAATTCGATGACCGTGAGGAGACTGATGCCGAGGAAGAGGCCTAGCGCTCCACCCACGTCACCTGAAAGTGCGAAAAGTAGCAAAAACTGTTGCGAATGAATGAATTGATTACATGCCAGACTCCAGATGCTGTAGGTGCTGTGCTGTTTCCAGTGCTCAACATTCATCTTGTGCAGGAAAACGTTTACTTGAGCAAAATTCTCTCTGAAGACCAAGATCAGTTACTTAGAAGAACATACAGCGAACTGCTTATACAAAAGAAAATTGTCGACTTACTTGATGAACTTCTGGCCAAAGTCGAAGTTCTCGAGATAATCGGGCAGTTCCTTTTTGAACAAGTTGCTATAGGCGCCCTGAACATGCTTCTAGTTAGTATTTCATTTTCTATGAAAATATCTACTTGGAACTCGTGCATGGCATTTCGGAATTCTTTCAGAATGGTGATGCTCTCGTTTTTGACGTCATGCACAGTGCAGTTGATGATGTCATCTAGAAAGGTCGACAACTTCTGAATGTGTTCTGGTGCTGCGTCTCCGAAGAGAAGAATGGAGCCGGTCTGAAGGAAGCTTCCCTATTATGCTCCCCTATTGACCATGTTGCTATACCTTCAGTCCAGTGCCATTCGTAGTAAAGTTAAAAAATTCGGGCAAGTCGTACTCAATGTCGTTAATCGTCTTTACGATGTTTTGGTCCAAGTCCTTTAGGATCGGATTGTACCAACCCTATCCCGTATTATGTCTATACCGTCCAAACATCGGACTTACATCGTAGAAGTCTTCTTCGAAGAAATGGCGCATGTTTCTTGATTGCATCTTCTCCGCCCACGCTTTCCTTTGCAACTTGCCTTGATTGTACTAAACACTTAATCACTCCATATCTCGGTCCATGCACACGTGTACCTGCTCGACTAATTGAAGAATTTTGTCCATTCGATTGAGGTTGTGCCCTACCAACTGAGAGTTGAACTTGTCCTCATCATAGATCGTGTAAAGCCTTATGATCATGTCTTCTATTTCGTCCAGTTCTTTTTGTGTATTCTCCACGACATCTCCATAAACCCTCTTCAATTCACTTATTGTTTTGTAGAGCTTGGGATAGAGACGATGATGGTCTGGATCAATGATCTAAACGGAAATGGTGAAGTGTTCTTTGTCACTCTTGACGCAGACCATAAAGATCTGAGACGCCTTCCGTTCCTCTCCGTGGGCCGCTGGGTTTGTGAGTGCATTGCTGACGTCCGCATGTCTAGCTGTCATGTTTTGATAGCAGACGACATTTGCGGAAAGTCGTTTAAATACACCGACGAAGTCCTCATTGTGCCACCCCCATTTGAGGTCAATCAGTCTACACAATGACTACGTGCACAGTGAAAAAAAATGAAAACGTTACTTTGCCGCTGCAGTCTGCAGTCGAGCGATCATTCTTTCAGACCTCAGAAGAATATCTTCTTGATAGCGAGCTTGCTTCTCGTAAGCTTCTTTCGCTTCACGTTTGATGCGTGAAATCTTAAAGCATCCTTTGAAACATTTTGGCCGCTTCTCTTTGACATACCGTTAAGTCATCTAAGAGCTGGTTGTCCTCGCATTTGAAATGTTCCTCCCTCGCAAGAATCTCGTCGTTGTAAATCTAAAATCTCGAGGAGTTGTTGTGAAAACTCAACATCATCAGTGCATCTCAAAGTTTGCTGCAGAAAAGATCATGAGATAAAAGCTCGCTTTTCTCCTCGGATTGCTTCTCGAAACGTAGCAACGGGTTTACAAGGCAATTACCTCCTCGTCAATGTCACCTGACACATCCATATCCGATGCGTCTTCATCTTCTGCAGTTTCGATGAGACTAGGAAAGATGTTGCTTGGAAGAAGGTTCATGTCCTGCCAGGCGATGTAGTCCATCTGTTCGCAGGATGCATAGCATGGATTCTTCATCCATTTAGAGTCAGTACCGTGTTGTAGAAGGGGAACAACGCATTGGAAATACTCGTCGACGTTGCAAAATGGATATCGTTCTAAAAGACACAACATAATTGGCTGTTTTTTTTTGTGGTTCAGGATGCAGCAGAGAGGGATTCCAATTTCACGAAGATCAACCCTCTTTGGCCGATGCCGTTTAGCGCTAACCGTTCGGATTCGGATCGTACGCTCTTCTCAGAGAGCATCCACAGCGTGACTCGATCTCCTCAAGATACTGTCGGATGGCGCATGTTCGAATGTTGTACGGATTAGTGAAATTCTTCATCGCTTCCCGATGTGTGTCTGTTTCTTCGATGCAATTTTGGCCAGGAAATTTTTGTCTCTAAGGAAGGAAAAGGATTGGTATCTGAATGAGTAATGAGAATTACATGCTGCATTCGGAAAGGGATGTCCATTGAATAACCCGGTGGTACGTTAACGCCGTCCAAACTGGAAATGGGAATGTCAGTTTGATTGTAAATCAGAATCTTCAGCCCTGGCAGACTAGTTGTTCGAAATTTCGGAGTGCAACTTTCTACTCGTTCGTACTTCTCGATGTTAAGTAGTAGCTTTAAGCCATGTCCAGGGCCTAAAACAAGGTGAACGCGATTCTGTGGGAGTTGTCTAAAGCGACACTGACCACTTCCGGTGATGTAAGCAGGATTGTAGGGATCGGTGTTGATCGCCCAACAGAGACCAGTTAATGTCCAAACGGCCTTAAAGTCGGATATCCTACACGCAGTTCCGTTTGGCCAAGAACAGCTTCAAAATTATGCGCATATTTAGAGCTCACTATCAAATTTACCGTAGTATCATCCGAGATTTCCAGTGAGCAGCATTTCGCAGAAACTTTACAGCATCCATATCCCACGTGTTTTGTAAGGATTTGTCGAACACATTCGTAGAATTTGAATCAACCGACATAGGCGGCCTACTCGACTTTGGGCGACGGTTTTGTATCCTTGGCCCTGTCAAGTACGTCAAACTAGAACACTGAATTGAGAAAAAACGCAAGCTTCCGGTGGCATCTACCGGTACTGATTGTTGTTGCATATGGCTACGGTTGGAAATATGATCTCCGGAGGGTATTCTGCCTCGATATTTGTTGCAACGGGTGTTGTGTGATACATTCGAATTTGAGTGAAAATTTGAATGCCTGCCAGTACGGCGAACCCAATCAAAACTAATGCCCATAGATATCTGAATGCATGGTAGTCATTAATTACTCACTCAGAGTACCTCGTGGCTCTGTTGTCAGATTTCAAATGTCTCACACCATCCATGTTGGCTTCCTCCAGGATATTGAGGAACACGGGCTTCTCTTCGTCTACGACAAGCTCGACCTCGCCATCCTCGCCATTTATCACAGAAATACGTCGCAAAGAATCCTGCACGGTCACCGTATCCTCCGTGTCGTCAGCACATGTCACCGTACTGGTCACCATTTGTGGATTCAAGGAATGTGTAGAGCTAAGCAACACCAATCACTGACATAATCGCGGTAGACTCACTTTTCGCGCAATCGGACCGACATTGGCAACTTTCCGTCACTGTTAAAACGTGGCCGAAGGATGACGATGCTCCGGCGCTTTCGTCGTTTCTCGGCGTCGCCAGAGCCTTCGAACAAGTGCCGGGCTATGCGGTCAGATGAGCGTGGCATCGTAAACCGCTCCAATTGGACGAAATTGGACCAATTTGAAAAGTGTAACGGTATGAATCCAGAGGTCACAATCGGATAAATGAAGACGAGGTCGGAGGGAGTCCTCAATGTCCCATGACCCGACGGAAGCTTCTCATAATTGCATTAATCCGTTAATTGCACAACTAGAACACGCACATATTGAATTTGTAACTGAGCACATCCTAATATTCACACGCGTTGCAGAAAAACTCAGCAGCTACACGATCTGCGCATTAATAGCAGATAAGTGCTGTTTGCGAAAAGGGCTAGAGATAAGTTTAGCGCTGTACACCCCGGGGAATAAAGACAAAAGGCTTAAATGGATGGCCGAGGCGGAAAGCACAAAGTTCGAGCAAATTAGATGGGCAAATGCAACTTCTCACCCGAAAAAAAACATAAACAAATTAAAGCCAACGAGCCTTTTCCCAATAGGAACCGCGCTGTATAAGATGACTCGATGATCTCCGCAAGATTTGAACACTAATGACGAATGGTGCGATGTCTAAAACATGACGTTACATCGCCACAATAGTTTCCACAAAACCCTGCTTCCTCTAGGAGTAATCGATGGAAGTCAATCGAAAGGGCCAATCACTCATCGGGAAACGAGAACTACTGCCGCGAAACGGACATTCTTTATCGGTGGTATCTCGCGAAATGGGTAGCGCTTCAGAGATTAATAGATGTTAGCCGGAGACATTGAGTACTTTAAATTCTGATTTCAAACTTCGCAATATTTCAACAGGTTAAAGAACGTCAAAAGAAGCGGTATGCGGTTTTTGTCTTCTCAATGTTTTTCATAAAGCCGCAAAATGAAAGCAGCAAAGAGAAGAAGGGAGGTGTCCGGAGGCAAACGAAAGGTAACAATGGGCTATATTCAACAACAATAGTCTTCTGCAGGCTTAATTAACAGTTAAAATTAAGCGGAAAGCAGACGCGTGATCGTCTACCCTCAAAAACCGACTACGCCAAAGAACTGAAATGACCTGAGGAGTTTCAATCGTGGCAAAGGGTGATAAATCGAGGCTGGTCCGTCTTCGACTTTAAGCGTTCCGCACCTCTGCCGACGGGTCACGTCGAGCGATCGGTCAGCTGTAGTTGTCAGCCGGCCAATCAGTGAAATATGTCTCCATATCGGATCGCTAAGTAAGAATTCTCATATGCGCTGATGATCTATGATGTTAACCACAGTTAGTGTTTCAAATAACTCCATAAACATAAATCATCTAATGGGGCCGAGCAATTTACTGCATAACATCCGCTACTCTTCTAAAAGAGAGCGAATGCTATTCTGTCCGTTTTATCACGTTATAAATACGCTTCATTCTTTCGATCGTGCTCAGGGCAGGATATTCAGATTATGACACTGGATGTATGTCTAAAGTGCCAGAATAGTTCATTTTAATGCCACTGCTGACACAATCAAAGTAAAGAGTCCAACAGAATGTAACAAGGTGCGAAACTCTCGCGAGTCACATCGTACACATCTATCGTAACTGAGCCGAAAAAAGGAAACACAGGGAGAAGCCAATGAAAGGACCATCAAAATAACATGCCGCACGCGGGTGGGCCAAAGGGAACAGTTGTGTGTCTGAATGAGGGTCGCGGAGCTGAGATGACACGGATGACGACCCTCATCTTCGGGGACAAACAGTTACAAAAACGACGGAAAGACAGAAGGAGGAAGGGAGGAAGGGGTATTCAAAAGCTCAGCAAATTGTTACAACAAGTTCACAAATGAGTTTCCTGAGAGTCGCTGCTGAGAACGATCCGAAGAGTTTCACTTATACGACGGTGCTTTAGGGAGGAACGAACTGTCGTTGAGTGCATTCTGAAAGACCGTTTGGGGAAACTTTTTATGCGACCAAGTCATTTCTTTGTTCTACGGAACACAATCACAATACTTATTTCGCCTTCTAGTTGCAGTTTAGAACTCCTCGAAAGCAGACGTCTGATCTGTGGAAACGGAGCACGTGTAGGAAGAGACGGATGCTGTTCCGATCTCGTCGTCATCTTTGACCTTCTCAGCGACGCTAGAATTGGAACTGTCCACATTCACGTCCACCCATCACGACACACCAACGTTACAAGAACCACCGAATTGACAGGACATCAGGTACAGGTAACTTACTTTACAGGTGTGAAGACGACATCTGACACGATATTGGTCGAACGGTTGGTCATGCTTGGAAAAGCGTCATCCAGCACCATGAGGCACTCATCAAGATTGCATACGTCCGAGATTGAGTGGAGGTGTTCTTGGTGACGTGAAACACGGAATGTGCCTTCTTCTGCGTTTGTAACATCTAAAGACATAAATCAGTATGTCGGACATTCAAATAAACAAACAGTCAAGGAACCGCCAATCCTTTCCAGGTTCATACGGCAAGCAAGGATGATCACTCAACAACTTTTGGATTTGCAATCGCGCCGCTTCCAATTCGACTTCTGATTCAACCGACAGTATACCAATTTCATAGGCTAGGAGACCATCATCGACACCTAGAAATTTCAAAAGCAGGTACCTGTATCTTTTAGTCTTTCGAAAGAATCTCTGTACATATCGTAATCGTGGCGCCCAACAACGATCACTGGCAACTGCATGATTACCGACGTGCTTTGCACTGGACTCTCCACGAGCATTTTTTGTTGTTTGCTCGATTTTCTAATAATGCCCGGAGTGCACGAAACCTTCTTATCTCGATGAAGCATTGGAACCTGGAACAAAAGGTTAGTGTGGGTGTTACAGGCTCTTTCGTAATTTAATCGTCTTTCCCAATTTGTTTTCTCAATTTGTTCTAAATTTAATCGGCGCTCGAATTGGCTGTTGACTCTGATGCGCATTCATGGGACTGTTTCGCACGACTGATGTGGTATAAACTAGTATGTACAATTCTTCTTGTTGACAAGAAGACTCGTTCAAAATCGACAGAATCCAACGCGAGACTATCTCTGCGAAATATAAGGAAGTCTTCGTGCTTTAAGGGTCTGGCTAGGTAAGTACCTTGCTGTGGAACTGCAGCTTCACAACGGAAGGCGCCAGCAGACACGGCTCTCCATCAACCTGCATTGGAATCGCTTTGACTGTTGTTATCTTCGCTCGACTGCATTGGGCAATGCGCTCTCCCTTTCCTCCCATTTGTAACGCTGCCTAAAAGGTGAACATTGAGCAACAATCGTCATATACACCAGCACCAATGTGGCCGTCGTGAAACCGAGAACTTCGATCTTTCCATCGCAGCTGGACGGTCTCAGGAATTCATCGGATGTATCGGATCCCCAAGGTATCGTTCCTCCAGCATAATATGTAATGTTATGGAATAGAATGCAGTGGAATTTGAACTCCTTGATCTTCGAAGTCAGATCGACACCGTCGCACTGATAATAACGCACGAATATAATAACTTATTATGTGGGATATAAAACCTCAAGAGTGATGTAATCCGAAAGATCCTTCCAACTGCGCTTGAACAGATCAATCGTTCCAAGGCCTCCGTAAGCGATTCGATTTTTGAAGCGACTATTTAGCATTTGAGGGTTAGCACCTGAAAACTGCTGGGATTATCCGGCACAAAAGCGATTACGTGCTTCTGGAGTGATGGAACTGTAGAGCGACGTGGGCATCAGCTCCGATGCTGAAGTAGTTGTTCATGACAGTCAGCGGCAGGGACGACTGCACGGCATCGTTCAACTCGTCGTTGATCTCCATGACACAAGGGTCCACGTTAGGCTGCACATCAATGCGCCATCTATGCAGGACTGTGACCTCGAGATGCTGCTGATTAGCCTACCGATCCAGGTACGTGACGGTGGTTTCGTGAAGTACTGCATGCAAAAGCTGTGAAAGAGGTTCATCGGAAAACGCCCCTCCCCACCCCATACATCTGAAATGTTCCCTGCTATTGGAGATCAGCAATGCAAGACAGACCTTGAAAGGTCGTTTCCAGTTCCGAGAGGAAGCAGAGCCATGGGAGGATACGTTGCCCAGTTCAGCTAAACTATCATAGAAGAAAGCCATTTAGCCTCGCTCCTCACCTGATCCAGTGTTGAAAGTACCCATCCAACAGTGCCGTCACCCCCACAAATGAGAATCCTCAACTGAGTCACGACTTTTCGAAACATTTCCAACCTAACAAAACATAATTACTCTAGGACTATACATGATAAGCACCAACCCGTATTTTGGACCTTTCATTGCAGTGATGTCAAACACTTGGCGCGGATTGAGAAGCCAACATAGGGTATGGAGTGCCTTAGACCCTTTGTTTCCTCCTGATTTCGGATTGACGAAGACAAGAAGTGGTTGACTTGGACCGGCAATCGCTGGATCCATTGGTTTCACGATAAACGGTCGGTACTGAACAGCGAATATGACAGGAATACTTGCGTCTTTGTGATTACCTTCTTCTTCTTCGGTGGCTTCGCCACGTTTTTGTGTCCTCTTTTCTTCGAATTCGGCAGACGAATCAACCAGCTGGGCGGGACGATCAGATCTCGCAAGCTCCCTCGGTCGCACTTCTCTTCCAGACGTTCCATGGCGAAACAGGAACGCTTGTTGTGATAGGACAGTTTGCACCAGGAACATGTTATGGCTATAACCTCCTGTAAGCAAGGCGTAAAATTCAGGAGACTGTGCGATTTGTCCATACTTTCTCCCGGAACATTTTCTGCTGGAAGTTCTTGTTGCAGTGTTGACAGCGCCCTTCATGCTTCCATCGGTGGACCCAATGATGTCGCGTCAACGAATTCCATGTTTCTTTCGTGGGGTTTTTTCGGGCGGACGAGTCACGGAACGTTGTTTTGCAATTCAGATTCATCTTTAGATTCAGGTGAATTTTAGGAAAACCTCACAAATTTCTAACCTTGGACAGCAGAGGGAAGCAAGCCGTATGGGCAACTATGTGGCACGCAGCACATCTGCGTTTTTCGCCCACTTTTTCGCAGTCTTTATCGCCAATGTAGCATTCAGTATCTGCGGAAGAATTGGCTGCTGATCCCGGTCCCGATGACGGCAGCCATATGTGTTCGGAATCACATATCTACATATCATCAAAACTACCGCACAATAACTCAGTTCGTACCTGTTCATCCAACCAGTATCGGCTTGTACGGTGTTTGTTAATTGCCTTGTGCTCATGCTCCTGAAGGGCGGCAGCACGTTTCACAACCGGCGACTTTGCTAGCGCCTTTCTGAAAGTGGATGATTCAAAGTGTGTCACTTCAACCCAAATGAAAAAAAAAAGATAAACAAATGTCTCTTCAAAATTAGTACAGTTTTAAGTTGGAAACGATCGATACTGATAGAACATGCGGATGCACTGATAGTACAGCGATCAAACCTGAAAATTTCCGAGAGATGCTCTATTCGACTTGGTCGTCTGAGCAGGTGATCTTGACTAGGTTCGTGTGAACGCGACCGGACAGTACGTACAGACTCTGCTGGCGTCGAGGGTTCGTAGTCGACGTCCGATCCGCAATCACTGTCCCCAGAGCTAACACTGAACAGCTCTATATCGCGTCTCAGCGTGGATAAGTCAACACTGTTCGATCTGGGAGGGCTGCTTGAATCACCGGGGAGGTTTATGCCTTGGTGAGTCCCAGAGGAACCGGGTAATTTAAGCCTGTCCATGGGCAGATCACTACTGCGAGACTGTTCCAGGTCTAGGCGGCAAATCTTGTAGATGAGATTCTCACTTGTGCTTGGATCGAGAAGTGGATCGTTCGGGAAGTATATGTCGTTGAAATTTCGAGGAAGATTCGGACTGACCGACGCGGTGCTGCACTGTGAGCTGAATGTCACATTCACATGACGGTAAGTACCGGACGATGAATTGCGACTATTCAAAAAAGAGAATTCGGAATAAATAAGAGTAGTCGCAATCGCAAGTAGACAAGTCGCTAAATCAAAAAATACCTCGTTTCGCTTGTGGCAACGCTTGAAGATCCGTACTCGCTACTGGTATGACGAGCGTGCATCTCCGTTTCCTCGTCCGAACTGATCGATGAAACTATTATGTCAGGAGTTCCCAAATTGCCCCTTAGATAGCGTGTTGACGATGAACGATTGTCGTCGGTGTGGCACCGAGGCCAACTTGAGGTAGAACCTGTTCCCAAACGTCTGGCGAGTCTTTTCACGGCACTCTCAATCTCCGTTTTAAGCTTGTTGGCCTTGTAAGCTGACGACAGAGAACAGTGCAGACAGGACCGCTCGAGGTCCAGTTTTTCACTAAGTTCTTCCGGATCGTTGACCCCTGTGGGCTTGCCTTCTTTGTCTTCGTTGTCTGCTGAATGAACACGCGAACGCGACGAGGTTGACGGGCTTCGGGAACGATGCTCAGGATCCCATGAAAGACTAGGGCCCAGCGCTTGCTTCTTGGCGGTGCGGCGCGCCATTTGACCTTTGAAGACGGACGGTAGAAACCGATCTGAATTCTTCCGACTACTCGCAAGTGAATGCGATTGCCGGCTTTCTACTTCAGACTTGAAGCTGCACTCCTTCGCCACTGCATGGGACGCCTTCCGAAAAATTGATTTCGTCGAATGTTTCGTCTTCTGCGAAGCTCCATCGGAAATTTGTAATTTCGAGAGCACTTGTTTTCCGCACGTACAGGCTTCTAGATCGCCGCGGGCACCCTCGCACACCTTGAACTTGGCCGGCATTATAGAGGCAGATGAGCAGTTCGACGGTGACTCATCGTAAACGTTATGAAGACGGGATAAGAGTGTTCGTCATGTAACTAATCCTGCTTGTTTAGCAAGGCGTTGGCGAATAAATCAAAAATAGCTAATTAGGTTCATCGCAAGTTTACAAACAGGACTTCTGAAATATAGGAGCGCACAGGATGTACAAAAACAGGAGAATCTCGCATGTGCATTTCAGGGAACCATTAATGTTCTCGACAGCGCGTCACTTAATCCCCCGACATCAAGCGAGATAAAAGAAAAATGATTAAAATTTGCGCTAATGGAGAGACAACGCACTTCGTCCTTACGTGTGCGTAAAAGCATAACGTAACTGAGCCATCTTAACCGTAGACGTCCTAGAAGATGGCGGTGAGAAGTGCGCCAAGAACATCGATGTCAATTCAGAAATGTAGCGATGCTCTCCAAAAAGTAAAGGTAAGAAAGACTAATCGGAAAGGTGAGGGAACGCCTAGGGGAAGGGATGCGCGCGAGAGGTGCAAGAGAGCGAGAGGATCCTTTGCGAATATTAATAATGAATATATCCGCATCCAGGATTATCACGGATCAACCAGTCAACAGGCAGCCAGCAACCAGAGAGCAGAGTGCTTGCGCGGAACAACTTGGTCGTCGCCGTTTAGGGTCTCTCACTCTTTGAGTCGCGCTTTCCCCAATCACAACAAGCGAGACGCACCTCTAAGTGCCTGGACATGAGGACCAGAGGGAGGAATACGCTCTCAGGTAGCATTCATTAAACCGACTGGAGGCGTTCCTAACATCTCCGCCGGATAAAAATGAACTCGGCCATCTACTGTGACAGTGAAAATTTCATTCTAGCGCTAAGCCCTTTGATTTTATTAGTTGGTGTCACTTATTTCTAATTCCGAAATAAGCCAATAAACGCGATAAAAATTAAATAAAAGTGAGTCGAGGAGAAGCCTTAAACACCGAAGAGCATTGTTAGTGTTGGAAGGCGCACGTTTTTCATAGCATAGACACCGATTAATATGTTTCGACAACCTGGGGGGAATGACGAGAACTGAAGAAGAAGAAGGCATCGTCACAAGACATCCGGCGCTTATATCCAACAGTAGCCAAAACAAAAACAGACAGATGCACAAAATGGAAAACAACGAGTGGAAGCTTACGCTTTCGCGAAGAAGCGCGACTAGAACTGAACGGCGATAATCCCGTAGATACAACCGTCGACTTCTAGGCATGCGTTTAAGCGCGTGCTTGGCCTTTCCTAGAGTGGGAAGGTACTTCTGAACTATCGCAGTTCCTATTTCTTTCTTCTGGTCATTTGGGAAGAGATGCATTTGATAGCTGAACGATCCACTGCACATCGCAGAACGTCTTCAAAACACACTACTGACTATGCCTGATGCTTAGCCATAAACGATAGCCTGTTACCGTAGTAGATGTAGCACACATTGATGTGGCAATCACAAAATTTCCACAATACTCGAGTTTATACTGGTAGCAACTTTTTTTCCTGTGAAATTGCTCCAAAATAATAAAATAAATTTATGGGAAAGGTTTAGAAAGACCAAATAAAAAACACATACCTTCGGCGAAAGAATCTGAAGCACATCGATGAACAGTCACTAGGTAAGGAACGTCAGGAAGCGTGAAATGTTGTCGCACACAACGAATGGCCTCAGATCATAAGAGATGGTGTAAACTCAGATGGCCTTGGGTGCAAGAGACGTCTGGGCTAATCAGGACAGTACAACGAGGCGTCTATTGTAGGGGAAAAATGGGCGAACGGGTGGACGTAGAGGCAACGGCCGACGCACCGCGTGTAGATTTTATCGAAAACAGTGCGACAATGCTTCAGCCTTCGGCGACCGTAAGTGCGCAGACCAACGATGTACAGTTATTTGATGACTGAAACGAATGTTCTGCGCTGGTGACGCAGAACGCTGCGCGCTGATTTCGCTCTACTCCGATCAGTTCAACTGCGGTCCGCTTTCTTTTGCTTGACTCTGTAGCCCGACTGAAATGTTCCGCTCGGACTCACAACAAGTTTTACCCTCTAGTACGTTTTTTACACATTCTTCTTGAATTTTGTGCCCAACAACTCGATAATGTAACGCGACTCACCTCCAGTGCTCGCTTAGTTCCGGGAACATAGCCTTGAGTTGTCCACTGGTCAGTTCCGGGTTCGAAATCGACATTTTGCCATTCATGTTGCTGTTCTTGATGCTGTGGATTTCGTTCACTGTGTCCATGCTCTCTGACTCATGGTTTGAATCCCCTTCTGAATGTATAGCTTTTTGTTTGCGTCAGAACGGAAACCAGTCTACCTTTAGAATTGTCAGCTTGCCTACTTATACTCGGCTGAGACGTATCTTCATCAATATACAGACTTTCACAACTGTCCGAGGACAACGACTCGTTATCTTCCGTTTCGGAAGACGACGTCGAAGCCGCGCGATCAATGCTTAATTGTAACAGATTGGCGTGGATGTCGTGCCACATAGTGATCGCTCCAACCAGTCTTCGAGATACTATGCGGTCCTGAAGTATGTTCTGTTGCGATCCCATTCGCCGCAGTTGGTAGGGTACTAAACAATGTGCTAAACCGGTTAGATAAGCTTGTAATCCAGTTTAAGTGTGCGACTCAACATTTTCCATGTTGTGCTCTGTCTTATGTGGAAAGCAAGGTTTACCTCTTTTGTACCACTTCTTACGTGGTGGAGCGCTTACGGAGCGTCCGGTTGAAGAAGCGAAGAGCCTCCTCCGTTCCTCTGCTTCTTGTACAGACATTAATGACTCGCACTGAAATAACTATTGTTTGTTTTTGAAGAATTGTCAATTCCCTTGAAAGTGGGCAAGCTTGACGGACTGCTATGGCATTCAGCCTTTGAAAAGTTTGCCTTAAGGGGATAACCTTAATAATAAGAGAAAAGCAGAGAAACTCTCGACGACCGATGCGGACAAATCAAGAATGGAATGCTCGGAAACCACAGGGATCGGAAGGCTGGTTGACAGTGAAAGGGTCCGGTGACCACAATGCACTGGATATGCTGTTTTCAATTCAAATCGTACGATTTACATCGATCAATAATTTAGAACAGAAACAGTGAGCGAGAGATCTGTCAGAGAGCGTGAAGAGAGATGCGTGAACAACACGGACAACTCAAACATTTCATGATTCAGCGATATTAACAAGGCCGGATTATACGAACGGCATCCCTTGTTTTCGGATACTACAGGCACGCGCTTGACTGAAAGGTAATTTCACATATTCGACGAAGAGGCATTTACGAGTGAAGTATAAACACTAAAATCTTAGCCACCCAGCGTTATGGACCGCTTGTTCCTTCAGCAACAAATGGGAAAACTTGGAAGACATTTGCATCACACTTGAGAGCACACGAGTCTTTATTGTACGCTTTCATCCAAAAAATTATTGGCAGCCGCAGAAAGCAAATGAAAGGTGCTCTAACGTTGGCATAAAGCAGCAAACCGGAGAAATGCTAAGATTGCGTGCTCGCTAAGTGAAAGAGTTGCATCTCATCATGATGTTGCATTACTGCAAATAGTAAACAGTGTGCAGAAACACACACATGTGCCTGGCGGTACAGAAGACAACGGAACGGAAGAGGCGATGAATGCCTACCGGCCGCTGACATTGCGAGGACTCATCGATATAATGATAAGAAAACGTGAAAACACAACGAAGACGACAGGGCGAGTTTCGTAAACGGAAACTTAGATCGAAACAAGCCAAGGCGAGCACTGTCAACATATTGTCATGACGAGGTGGTGATTAACTTTTGTACAATTCACAAATTTCGTGATTGATCATCAAATAAAATATACCTCATAAAAGAAATTGGTGGGCATCTGATGAAGAATGACTGAAAGAGCCAGTTAGCTTCGGAGAAAAAGAAAGGGGTGTTCGTCAGAAAACGCATTTTAATATTGAAGATTGCAAAAGAGCGTCGGATGATCGAAAGATCAACGAGCGATTCGCAATTTCCGCCGTGTTTAACGGGTTCCTACAAACTACAGGGTGTCCCAAAAGTTCGGATAAATTTTTTCTATCATGTTTTTGTTGAATTTATTTTCGTTGTTTTTTGTGTTTCTTGATATATTCGTGTTCTACACGTTATTCTGGACTAGAACATGCTGTTATTTTCTGTTATTGAGCCGATATTCCACAAGAAAATGACCAAAGAAGAAACCCTCAGCGCTGTTACAAACCCTTTACAAGCTGGGAAAGAAGAAACCGGAGATTGTGAAGAGGCTGAAATTGTATCTGACGACCGTCAAGCGTATCATTGACCGATACCAAGTGACAGGGGACCTCAAGGACAAGCCTCGAAGCGGAAGACCGAAGACGGCAAGGACCGCAGCGATCAGAAAAGCGATCAAAGACAAACTTCAGCGAAATCCGGGTCGTTCAACAAAGAAGCTCGCGAAATCGCACGGAATTGGCAAATCCTCCGTCCATCGAATTCTGAAGAATGATCTGCAGGTGTTTCCCTACAAGTAGGCCAAAGGACAGCTCCTCACGGACGACATGAAGGCCAAAGAAGGTTGAAGAATGCCTAGAAATGAAGCGCTTGGTTGCGCTTGGCAAGCATCGGTAGATCATGTTCTCTGATGAAAAGATTTTCACAGTGGAACCGCTCCGGAACAGCCAGAATCATCGCGAATGGCTGCAGAAAGGCTCACCGAAGACCGTTAAAGTCTAAAAGAGCCATTTTGCCAAATCCGTAATGGTTTAGGCTGGAGTATCGGCCCTGGGAAACACGAAGCTCCATTTTTTCGAGCAGAAGGAACTTTTGAACGCTGAATCCTACCAGAGGAAAGCTCTCGAAGGCGTGGTGAAGCCCTACGCGAAGAAGAACACTTATGGAAACCAGTACATGTATCACCAGCACGATGCGCCAGGCCACAGTGCGAAGAGGACCTTGAAATGACCCATGACCCAGTGAAATGGACTCCGGCGTCTGCTCCGGCAGTCTGAGAGAAGAACATTTTGGCCTCCATATTCCCTTGATCTCAATCCTCTGGATTTCTCTGTGTGGTCAATCCTAGAGAACAAGATCTCAGGAACCCGAATCGGAACCAACGAAGCCTTGAAGCGCACACTGAAAGAAGCCTGGAAGGAAATGAACCCAAAAGTGACCACGCGCATCGTCGACCTGAACCCCATGCGTCTTCAGACCTGCATCGCCGCGAAGGGAGGACATTTCGAACAAGTATTGTGATATTATGATTCGGCAGGAGTGTACGAGTAGTTAGAGCTTAAAAGCGTTGAATTTGGTTCTATGGGGCTTGAGATATGACTGTTTTTTCACTTATCCGAACTTTTGGGACACCCTGTAATAGCATACAGTGTACGTTTATTTATCAAAAGGCAGAAATCATTGTTTGATGATAAACACAACAGTCTCCCGATAGCATTTAAAAAGCTTAACCTACTTCCTTAGCAGCAAATTTCCGCGAAGCCGGTTGATCTGCAGCACACTCCCGCATTTCTGAGGCTCAGCGCTGAGTGCGAATGGCCCGGACGACGGAAATGTCGAAGTGGACGAACTGACCTGCTTTCGGCGCCTACCACCATCTTAATGGGTAGCTATGCAA
Organism: Steinernema hermaphroditum; assembly: GCA_030435675.1. NCBI lineage: Eukaryota > Metazoa > Nematoda > Chromadorea > Rhabditida > Steinernematidae > Steinernema > Steinernema hermaphroditum. Next base: position 8,129,946 of record CM059625.1, read on the forward strand.
AAGCAAAGTACGCAAATTAGTTAATCGTCGATAGCGTGAAAAATCGAAGAAAATATCCGAAATGCCTGGCTTCAACTGACATTCTTGATAATTGCAGATGACGTCTTTAGAAGGGCTATGTGCAGATAAGAAATCGTCATTTTCTTTCATTGTCCATGAAGCTTGTCTAACTTCAAGGTATTAATTGCCGCACAGAAATCAAACACTTTAAGGTTTATTTAAGCATCTTTAAAGATCTGATTGCCACATACAAGTTCTTTTGCACAGAATCTATCATCACAATCTATTGAGGGTGGCATGGAATGCATCCATAAATAAGGCAAGGCATTAAGGCGTTATGAGTAGAGAACGGCGAAGTCGTGAGACCAACCAGTAAATTAGCTCAGAATTGGATGACAGAGAAGTTCTTCGAGACGTCGGCGAGTTCTTGAGCGTCGAGAGCCCCAAATACAGCAATGTGTCCTCCGCCGATTAAACCATACTGTGCCAATACTTTGCTCTAAACACTTTTTTTGCTCTGTGTCTAGTATCTTATTTTTACCTTAATCGCTTCGCTAAACTCAATAGCTGCTCCGCTGTCGACAGAAACAACAACAGTACCCGTAGCAACAACGGGAACAGGAACTTTGTTGCCGTTGATGGAGGAGATGATCGCTCCTGAGGGGGAAGGATAGCCCGAGACGGAGACGGCTCCGGCGGAAACGCTGAGTTCTCCTGTCTTCGACGGCTCGACGGTCACTTGGATGCCCTCCTTCTTCGCGTTCAGCTCGGCGTTGATGAGGTTGAGGCCGGCGCTGCCCTTGGCCTGCAGCAGGCCAACGACCGTACCCGCGATGAGCGCTTGGTTCAGACCGCTGGCGGCCGACGGGAACCTCACGACGACGTTCTTCGGGTTGGCTGCGAGGGAAGCGACGATCCTGCTGAGGGCGATGGCCGTCTTCACGAACTCGGCCTTCGCCTCATCGAGGACGGCGGCGACGGCGGACGCGTTCAGCTGAAACGAACTACTGAAGAGGGCCCTCCACGCTACCGTACCGCTCCGAAAAGACCGGTGCCCTGGTTGAGGGCGACGATATTCTCGGCAATCTCGTTGGCGACGCGCTGCTGGGCCTCGATTGTGCTGGCGCCCAAATGCGGCGTGCAGATCACTTTCGGATGGTCGACGAGTTCACGGTAGGTGGGAGGTTCCTACGAGCGGAGATAATCTACCGTATCCTGAGTGAGAGAGGACCAACCTGTTCAAAGACATCGAAGGCCGCGCCGCCGGCATGTCCTGCGTTCAGCGATTCCACGAGGTCCACTTCGTTGACGATGCCGCCGCGCGCGACGTTAACGATCTTGACGCCCTTCTTGCACTTCGCGAGCACCTCGCGATTGATCATGTTCGCCGTCTGCGGGATCAGAGGCACGTGCACGGTGATATAGTCCGCTTGGGGCCAGATCTCTTCCAGTGGTGTCCAGCGAATTCCACGCTTCGCCACCGCCTGAAAAATGTGCTGAAGGCCATAGGCCAAGGCTGCCGTACCTCAGGGCTCACAAACACATCGTATCCGATTACGGTCATTCCGAATGCGGCCATCCGCGACGCCACCTCGAGTCCGATGCGACCGAGGCCGACAACAGCCAATGTCTTCCCGAAGACTTCTTCTCCCATGTAGTCTTTGCGAGCCCACTTTCCGGCCTTCATCGATGCAGCTGCCTGGGGCACATGGCGAGCGAGGGAAAGAATGCTCGTGCATGTCAGTTCAGCAGCACTGCGGGAATTACCGGCTAAAGCAATATTATTAAAATTTTGTTCCACATTAACTGAGGAAATATTTTGATTTTACGTAGCAAAAGTGAAAGGAGCAAAAAGGAATTTTATTGATTCGCACCGTTTTCTGGGAGATCCCAGTTGTTGACAATGAACTTGTCGACGATGTCTTTGATGTGAGTGGAGACGCCTTTGGGTCTGCTCAGTGCCCTCCAGAGCTCGGAAACTTTGTTGGAGAGGACAGAAGCGCCGAGCACTGGACTCTGAACGATAGCCGCGGCAACGGGCGACGTCTCCTTCTGATTGTTGTTCTCCTCCACCCCGCTGCCGTTCATCTTATGATGCCGGTCCTCCTCCAGTTTCACGAGGGCCTCGAGGCGCGCGTTGGCGCTCACGCTCACGTCCATCACCGCCACTTGCTCGCCCTGCTCCACATCCGACTCCGGCTCGATCTTCACGGAACCGGCGTCTTCGCCTGCTGCATACAGGTTCGACTGGATCTGCTGGAGGAGCAGGTTCGCCGACTCCACCGCCTCGAAGGGAGGTAGACCGCCCTTTCCGGGCACGTCCTCGCGGCCCTTCTGCGCGCGAAGTTTCCGCATCAGCTTCGCGTAGCCGTTCCTCTGCCGCGCCATCGACTCCTCTATGGTCGGCGGTGTGCAGAAGTGGTTGTTCGCCTCCGGGTAGTCGGGGTCGTTCATCAGCTGGTCGTTCTTGACGGCGATGCATGGCACTGCAGGTAGTTCGTCGGGACTCATCGTGCGCTGCAGCCGATGTCTCAGTGCTCGACACGCCATGCACCGGTAGTATACAGTAGTCGAGCCAGACATGTTCGTGAACTGCGTTTTGTAGGCGAACTCCCTCCTGTGGCCAGGATGCGACACGCTGTCGTATATCAGTACCATTCTACCGTAGCCTGACGGAGCAAATTGCGGCTTGCAGGGTAGGAAATTTGTTTTTCTTGTGGACGTTGATACAGACGGTGAAGTAGGAACAAGTGCTGATGTAGCAGAGGTGCTGGGATTGAGCGATGAGGGGGAAGATGTGGACTGATTGCTTTCTTCATGAGGGTTTTCGGGTGAATTGTATAGGGACGCCAATAAACTAGTAGGATCTATTGAAGCGGAATCATCTTTTTGATGCCGTTGGAGAAAGGAAGCCATTAAGATGGCTCCTTGGAAGCTCTGAATTCAACGAATTGTATCGCATCGAGCAACGATAAAAACTAGCGAGAAATAGGCGACCCACACGCACCCTAACGGATTCTTTAGTAGCGGCCAGGGATGAACGGTGCCTCCCAACATTCCAATTTGGCACATGGCAAGGGAGGTCATTTACGGTCACAGATGGTCGCTCTCGATAAGAGCGCATGCTACTTATTTCCCTACGATTTCAGCAAAAACATAAAACTTCCGTTTATCATCACTGTTTTTCATGATAGCTACGACAGTCAAGCCAAACCGTTCAAAAATATTAGGATTTACAAGCACAAAAAGGCCTACAGACGGCCGCAATTTGGCAACTAAACGCGAAACCTGTACGTTCGGACGCGTACCCATAAATTGCAATAAATAAGTTTAGTGGCAGGGAAGTAGAAGTGCACCGAATTGTGAAGAAAAGGACTCTTTGGGACTTCAATAGGGGAACAGGATCAAGGTCACTGTCGGTCATAAGTGGCGATTTGCGCTGGATTGAAGTTGACCGACAAACTCAAGCGCCATCACACAGCCCACCCCCCGAAGAAGGCCAAAACTCTGCTGTCATGTGTAGTGTGTGGCCATGACTCAAAAAGATGAAAATGATGTACCCTCGCAAGCAAATAAAATGTAGACCTGAACCAAAGCAGAAAAGGGTAGCAAACAAAGGATTTCAAGCAAAGGGACATTGTAAAGTGCGGCCATGCAACTTCGTGTTGCCGCATAAGTGAGTCCCACTGGCTGTCACAGTGCATCTTTGGAATCATGTTTGACTTTCCCAATTAGGTGTAGGAAAGGACTCGTCCGCAACATGTATCAAGCACAGCCACTATCACTGGCCTGGAATTCAACACGGCGAATAGAAGCGACACAAGTGACAACCACAGCGACACGACAATCGCCAAAGCGGGCGCCGATGGCTGGAGAGAAGAGACACGCTGCGAACGACGAGCGGGAGAGTTTCCTTCGTCCGTCGTTTCCCATTTCCAATACGCCGCTGCGCCCATATTAGGACAGTCGCTCTATTGATTGATTTGGCCTTCATTTCACGTTCGTCGCAGCACCCTACAGTTGGGAACACCGCCACGCAACTCTTGTCGCCTCCGAGCCCCAAACAACCAGTTTCCCTATCGCCTCCCGATTACGTTGCTGCCGACTGGCGTTTATCAATTGGGACGCGCGATGGGGAGGCGGCCAAGGCCTTTCCCAAAAAATCAGATCAACACTTTGCTGTCAGATCGAATAATCGAACAACTAAACGGACGTCTCTGGCGAACGGCTCGAATGAACTGCAAAGAAGGCCAGAAAGTGATATAACTGGTGATATGTGCACACTTAACCCGAAGGAGACGTTCCGACATTGTCCCGTGCAAAGATCGTTTTCCCTTTTGCTCTTCACTTTTGCTCGATGTCTAGTGTTTTTATATTTTCAAAAAATAACTCACCCGGTGTATTCATCACAATGACTCCGTGTTCAGTTGCAGCCTTCACATCAATGTTGTCCACACCAGTTCCGGCGCGACCGATCAGGGTCAGCTTTCCGGCGGCAGCTTCGATCAGTTCACGAGTAATCTAAAGCACATGAAACGTACTTAGCGTTCAAGGTACGGCACTCACCTTGGTGGCCGAACGGACAACAACCGCATCATACTTCGGCAGTTCTACGAGCAGCTGCTCCTTAGTCTGCTTCGTCTTCTTCACCGCATTGACGCCGTTCTTCTGCAGGATGTCGATGCACTCCTGCTCGATCTCATCAGCGATCAAAACGTTTTCAATACGGAACATAGCTGTTGACTGAAAAAGAGCAATGTCTGAGAAGGAAGTGAAAGCATCGCATTTGCAAATAGAGATGGGAACCGTTCTTCACAGCACCATCACGCGAAATCAAAAACAGAAAAAACGCCGTGAGGCGAAACAAACAGCAATATCAATAACAAAAGTCGAGTGGGAGTCGTCGCTTCATCGGGACTGTAAACAGGTTTTCTGTACGCCCCACAAATGAGAGCAGAACTTCATTTCTCTGCTGTTGTTTAGAAAAGCGCCGACGATGGAAAGCACAAGGAACGGCCGCAAACTGATGATGAATATGGCCACAGATGTCAAGTTTTATCGATGTGGAGGTGTGAGATTCGCAGAATCGCAATGTGAGAAACGTCGGTAGAGTTGATAGTGTTATCTCCGAATCATATTCCAACTAGGAAACAAAAGCTCGGAGAACGCGAAGACGAACTGTTCGCTCAAAGTGCGTTTTGGGTACGAACGCAAACCTCAGCACGCAGAGAATGTCTGCAAAGACTTTTGATGAGAGCGACGAACAAAAAGAAGGCGTCGGCTGTGTTGATGAGCATGAAAAAGACAGTGCCAACCGAAGTCAACTATCGTCTCGCTGGTAACAACCATACTCTAAATATGATAGGGTGAAGACAAATTAATGCGGAGGCAAAAGATAACGCAAGGGTTGCTGTTTTCGTCAATCGCGCGAAAGCTTGTGAAAGCTGGGTCCATGAGAAGAGCACGTGTTCTATATCTTCAATTTATATCTTCAAGATAACTGACCTGTTAACGGTTCAACCCTAGAAAGAGAGCACTGTGGAAGAAAACGAGAATGGGGAAAGAAAGGACGCGCTCTGATTAAGTAGAATCCAGAACGTCAACTGCGCGGCACTGTAAGAACTGTGCGCGTCTGTATTTGCGCAGCATCACAACAAGGTCTTGCTCACAAAGGGCATAGAGAATGGTATCACCACTGGTTCCATTCTGCAAATGTCACGTACCCAACGACGATCTATGTAGTGATAGGGCCATTCCTTTATATCCCTCGTTTGCTCTTCGATCAAAGAACAAAGATTTCTAGACATGGGCGGCGACGACAGCTGCCCTTTGACCCATCACATGGCACTGATCATCGTTCACTTGACCAGTTAACCTCACCAAAACCGTTTGACTATTTGATCTGACATCACCGTTGTGATCATGTTGAGCAAAAAGCATCCCGTTAGCTGTGTTTACCGGCTCGTGGCAGTTGTTTTGTCAGATGCACCGCTCGTTATCAGCAATGCAGTAAGCGCTTTAGGCGTATCTTAGCACGCACCAGTTGACAGGGTGCTTCGAATTCACGTGAACGAAAGGGCAGAAGAGAAAGTACAGAAAGGTCAATTGCAGTTCGTCTCTTTGAGTGTATCGTTATTTTAAGAACTTTATTGTGAAAGCATAGTCGCATGTAAAGCTGAATCTAAGATAACTCTAGATTTTATTCGTCATTCTCCGTTTCCATATCAACTCCGATTTGCAGGAATTGCTCATTTGTGGGAATATCCCAATCTACAATCTTCTTTCCTTCCGATTCTATACTGAATGCAATGTTAAACTCGCCCTAAATGATGTCATTCACGAAGATTCATCGCATTACCGTCACTCACATTGAACAGATCAAGAAGTGTGACACCAAGAAGGGAGGGCGGGTCTGGAAGACGCATCGTAGCGTTGAATTTCAATTTCTGCTCCAACTCTTTCACAGTATGCGTTCCTGCTTTCTCGAGCAGCTCACACATTTCGTTTCCAATCCACTCGCACAGTTTTATGTGGCTGAGACGAACAATCTGCACACACAAGAATTATGACTCACCAGAAATGGTTTGGAATAACTAGGTAGTTGCTTACACCATCGGAACAAATTTCATCCGAATAATCCAATCCTTTTACCGTAATCTTCATTTCACCATCTTTCACGAGGTCATAGTGACGTGGGACGGTGACTTGGCCTAGATTTCGAACCGATCATTGATAAGATGTCAGAGATCATAGAGACCCAATTCTGACACAAATGCACACAGACATCACACGGAAATAAACTAGTCAGTGATATCTGTGTTTTCTGCAGCAACAGAACTAGTTGTGTCATACCTTCCATTATTTTGACATATCCGGGCATTTGGACCGCGGGTCTGTTGTTGGCACAAGTCGGCTTCATGTCGAGATCATACACACGAGCAACAACATTTTTGATGTAGACCGGCCTGTTCCCTAGACCGATTTTGCATTCAAAAAGGGATTTTCTAGAACTTACGGTCTTTGAATGATTCGACAATAACAACATTATGAATTCCATCGATACAGTCGGCAGTGACTTTGACAGCGATTACGAGAAAACATGACAGAAGAACGCCGTAAAACATCTAAAAACGAGAATTCATATTATACTCACAACGATAAAACGCATTTATTTTCTATTTACTTTCAGACAGACAGCTTCACGACAGTTTAAAGTACCGTTTTATAAAGTGAAAGACGACAAGACGAAACTGGCCATAGAAGTCAGCTCAGGTATTTCTACCCGCTGACAGGCGAGTAGTTGTAGCGTCTCATCGCGCCACCACCGCAAAACAAGATTATTTTTGATTACATCGGAAAATCGGCGAAGATGAACTAATTTGTGTAGCGAACCGATTACCAACCTTGAGCGCATTGATGTTCTCTTCTTGTCTGTACCTGGTCTACGCCTAACGCCCTTAAAAAAAGACACTCAGATATTTGGTGTGCTGAAAAGTTCGAAGACAACTACAAATCTGGTTCTAAGTGACTTGTTTCAAAACCAATCGCCGTAGGCGACTTCACAGAGTCTGTTTTGTAATCTTTATTTGGAAACAAATCAGTTATGAACATCCTTGCTCACGCACAAGTCAACAATGTCACAAAGTTTCATTTACCATATTGGTAATTGCCGTATTGATTATAGTAGTTGTAGTAGTTTCCGTATCCATATGGAGAAGCTCCGTAGTTGTAGTATGGGTACTGTTGCCCATAGTAGTTGCCATAATTGGGGCGGCACAAGCCCAGTAGCAATTTAAGTCCGGTACCTTAAATTCAGCATTGACCATCAAGTGCCTTAAAAGCCATCAAACATGAGTAAGGATTTGAGGGACGCGTGTTTTCCCAAGGATCGTATCCTTAAAGCATGAATATAGTCTTCTGAGACGATTATTCGTTGTTACCGTCTCTGCCGCTCCCATTACTTCCACCGTGCCATGCCGAACCATATCGGGAATGATCGTACCCTGAAACCATAAAAATAATATTCCAGGCTTTTCTTTTCCTTCTCACCCCAACTATTACGACTATGACTATGATCATGGTAATGGTCATGATGATCGTGGGAATGATCATGATCATGGCCATGGTCGTGCCCTAAAGCAAGATAACGTTTTTTGACTTCATCTTTCAGTAATGTGCGAACCGGAATGGTCACCTCCTCTACCGCCTCCTCGTCCTCCACCTCGTCCACCTCCACGGCCTCCACCTCCACCTCGACCTCCCCCTCCTCTTCCGCCCCCACCGCCACCTCTTCCTCCTCCGGCGGCATTAATAGGAGATAAGAGGCATAATATTAGCACAACTGCGAAAACATGCATCCCAAAGTAAAGAAATGCAGAATCGAAATAAGGTATTCAGGCGGCCAAGAGCGGAAATCGGCGTTTTGGACGAAACCGGTTTGCGCCAAAACCAACATCTTCGAAACGGGACTGTTCGGCGAATAGGGTTAAGTATTCGAAATTAGAGTTTGACCGGGGTTAATTCTCCCAAAGTCCAGAACGTTCTTCTCAACGTCATCATGTCTGCATCGAAGCATCTGCATTCTTCATTGTGCAAAGATTTGCTTCCTTCCGCTGCATTATCGATTTGATCAGTCTAGCACGTCACAAACGGTTCCCTTTGTCATCGAAGAGTCGCTCATTGGCAAGTACATCATGAGAGGTCTCAACGAAGTTCAAAAGTTAAAGGCGTTCTGCAAAAGTCTTCCGAAAGTGGTAAGTTCCATTCATTGCTTATTTGTATGGAACCTCTTCTAGGAGCTTCACGCGCATTTAAACGGAAGTATCAGTTTTGACACAATTCAGGAACTAGTAACTCTTAAGAGGGAGATTTTTCCCGAATTTGAAGGTCTTTCAGACGTCGAGAAGACACTTCTTCAGCCGAAAGATGTTTTGACGATGGATGAGTGCGTTTTGTAGCTAATTAACCCATGCGGCGGTGTGCTTTAGGGTGTTCAAACTGTTTCCCATTGTCCATTCACTCACTCTCCACAAAGAAGCGATCGAATTGGTACGTGACAAGTGATCCAATTCCAGTTCATTGGTTATTTCTCAGGCGACTACACGTGTGATCGAGGAGTTTGCAGCCGACGGAGTTATGTACCTTGAGCTTAGGACCACTCCGAAGGCGACCGCCCACATGACAAAGATGGATTGCATTCAGGCAATTACAAGCGGAATTAAAAATGCCACAACTGGCCCACGTGCAATTGTGGTCAAGGTTCTTTTGAGTATTGACCGATCGAGAGGTCTAAAGGATGCACAAGACACCGTCGAACTCTTAAAGCAGTTCGGTAGTTGGACTTCTTTACATCCTCTTAATTGCTGTCAATGTTTCAGTTCAAAAAGGAGAGAGTCTAATTATTGGAGTAGACTTGAGTGGCAATCCGAAAGTGGACGGGAGACAGTACCTTCCATTATTGACAACCGTTCGTGAAATGGGTCTGAAGATTACTCTCCATTTGGCAGAGGTCTGACAAAAGTGGGAAATAACAATATTAGCGGTATTTTCAGCTGAGCAACTATATCGAAGAGCTTGACGCGTTAATTGCGTTTAAACCCGACAGGATCGGCCATGGGACCTTTATTCACTCACATGGAAATGCCTCTACCGTACAGTTCGTGTCCAAACATAAAATTCCCTTAGGTACTTCGACGTTAATGTTTTTCAAAAAAGCATTAAATCACAAAATTTAGAGATTTGTTTGACTTCGAATGAACTGTGTGGCACAACAAAAACAGTCGCTGACAGTCACTTCAAAATATGGAAGAAGCTTGCGAACCCTGTTTGCATATCAGTAAGTATAATTCGCAGAATGACTAACCTAACCATTCAATTCAGACTGACGACAAGGGCCTCATGGGAAGCGACTTATCTAACGAGTATTTTCGCGCCGCCCAAGCTTTTGATCTGAGCAGATTGGATCTAATTGACTGTGCAAAAACATCACTGAAGGCCGCCTCCCTTCAGCACGACGATTCTACTTTTATATCTCTAAAAGAGAGATTAGATTTCTTCGAGAAAGAATGCATTTCCATAGCTCTGAAGTCGTGAACAACTATAAAGCTGGAACATATCTCATTCTTCCTTTGAATCATTGCGCATTTGTTGTGGATAAAAAAGTGATAGAAAACGCTATCTGTCGGTGCTCTTTTGGACCATTTGGTGATAATGGCCAGGATAAACAACGGACTGAAAAACCGGATATGTCCCCTTAGCAGATGCGGTGGGTGGTAAAATTCTGGGATATTTCTCTGAAGTTGACATAGCTCGCCCGGTGCTTCAGTCCCCGGCGTCGCACGTTGTAAAACAAACTGAAAATCAGGCCCTCACCGTTCACCTCACTCAGCCACAAAGCTGCGCCACTCGGTTATTCTCGCGCAGACGAGAGGATTCTCCAGTTGAACTTAGCCTCCTTCCTTTATCCACAATGGTTAGCTTTCAATAATGCTCTTTACTTAATATGATTCGTTGTATTACGCATGAAATAACCAATTTCTGCCTAGGCCGACGATGCCGTGACTGATGCTCTCGAACAGCTCACTGCCGAGCAGATCGAACGTAAGTTCTTATACGACATTACGTATTTGTATCTAAAAATCACTCATGGCTTTCTACATACCTACAATTTTTTTCTACAGAATTCCGCAAATATTTTGACATGTTCGATAAGGAGAAGAAGGGATACATTCGATCGACGCAGGTCGGACAAATCCTCCGAACTATGGGACAGGCTTTCGAGGAACGCGATCTAAAGCAACTCATCAAGGAATTCGATTCTGATGGCTCCGGTGAAATCGAGTTCGAAGAGTTCGCCGCTATGGTTGCCAATTTCGTCGTCAACGACAGCGACAACGCCGGTCTCGAAGATGAGCTCCGTGAAGCGTTCCGTCTTTACGACAAAGAGGTAGGTAGCGGCATATTACGTACTTAACGTCTTGTCGCTGAAGGGCAACGGATACATCAATGTCTCTGATCTTCGCGACATTTTGAGAGCACTCGACGATAACGTTTCCGAGGAAGAACTTGATGAAATGATCACTGAAATCGACGCCGACGGATCGGGAACTGTTGACTTCGATGGTCGGTTCCAAATTTTTGTTTCGTTGACAGCACTCTCTTTTTAGAATTCATGGAGATGATGTCTGGCGAGTGATCCATTGAACTTTTCGTCGCATGCAGGATATTTGAGCATTTTTCATGTGATAATCCTTAAAAGTTTTGGTGTCATTTTGAAATAATGAAGATTTACCGAATCTGTTGACAGCGCTGCACAGACCATTTCCACTGAATCTCGGCTACGCGGTGTCGCGAGGGAAGACGACAGCATTGCATTGTGTAACAAAGCCATCAAGCGACAACAACAGGTTGCCAAACAGTACGTTCTCGTTCGGCAGCATTTTGTGTTATATTTCCGCACAGTCGAGTGACAGTCAGGCTGTATGCGTGCTACAGTCTCGTGCTCGTTCTTTCGATTGTCACTCCCAGTGGCAGTGCGAAATCCCTCCTGCAAGTGTTATCGGCTCTTCAATAGGACACCACTGAGCACTGCTGATCATTAATCATTAGATCGAGAATAACAAGTAAACATATTTGTGAGCGCGTGAACGGCTTCACACCACCAGCGTTCAAACTTTTTTCGTTACCTTCCGCGATAAAGGTGTACATTAATTTTTTGGTCGTTTTGTCTTATGAAACTATTTATGTGGCTTGTGTTCATGAGTGATTGTGTCTCTTGAGCATTGTGCTGGATAGTTAAAAATGAGGGTATACGAAAGACATCCCAGTCGGGTCCAAATGTCAGGGTTTGAAGTCGACATCGTCATCTGCGATTAATGGCCTTTTTGGTTATAATCTAGCAAGGAAGCTCTAGTTCACTCCATAGTGTAGTGATGCAATCTGGAGAAATGCTAAACGTTTCCGTATTGAACGAAAGGGTCAATTTCGAAGGTGCCCTTTGTGCTTCTTAAACAATCCTTATTAAAGATCATTTGTTATGGTGCTTTTAGGTGAGCAGACTTCAGCCACCCTCTTCAGACATGGGCGTGATTACGAAACTTCCTCTCCCTGTTAGGAACCACAACAGCATACTGTTAGATCGAAATGACTGAGTTAATTATTTTTTCATCTGTGTTTTGGCAGAGTGTCGAGAAGAAACATCGGTCGAAGAGCGCCGAGCAAATGAGGACGTTTCTCTCTCTTGCGAACCCTTAAATGAGTACTTAGGCGACTTGTCGATGGTCCGATGAAGAGTCTTCGGTTCTTGCCTTTGTGCCTGTTGTTTATTTTCTTCGTTTTACCTGTTTTCTGATCGGTTTTTATCGTTGCCTCATTCAACCAACTGACGCCTTTTTGTTCACTGTTGCGATGTTCGCGACGGAATAAAGAACAATACTTTAATAATAGCCCAGGTACATTGTCTTTCCATGTTTCTGACCATTTTTGTAGCGTATTCTCGGTAATCTTTAAAAAGACCGTAACAAGAACTGCCAGCATTCCTCCATTGATGTTGCCACTCATCTCTGGTAACCTTCCAAATGTATTTCGAATGCTAGTCATCATTAACACTTTATGCTCTGAAAATTTCGCAGCTGGGGATCTATGAACCTCTCTGCTTCAGAAGATAAGCGGAACAAGAGCAAAAAGAGTTCGATTTGCGATTTATGCGACTTTTTCCAATTTCGTGTTTCCGCGTCCGGTGGCGGTGGTCGCGGGCGCTGCCTACGCGATGATACCAGATTACAATCATTAGCGAGGATTACCAATCGTTCATCCGCATACGTTTTGCAGTTATTAACCTCAACTGGAAAGCCCTTTTCGATTATTCGAATTCGCGTGCTCCATTCGAACAAGTTGCTATTGTTTTGTTTTCGTGCGTGAGAATCCGTAAAAGTTGTTTCGATGTTTCAGAATGGAGGCAGTGAGTGCTGAGCAGTTAGAGGAGTTCAAGGAGGCCTTCGAATTATTCGACAGGGATGGTGATGGAAGAATAACGGCCGACGAGCTAGGCACCGTCATGGAGTCCCTAGGGCAAAATCCATCGCGCCAAGAGTTGCAGGACATGGTTAACGAAATTGACGAGGATGGTCAGTAAGGCATTCACAAGGGAAGGTCCCCAAGTGATGAACGTCTATTGTGATGAAAATTGGTGAACACGTTGACTCGAGCGCGCTGAACACGAAGCGCACCTTTGATCGGCCGCGCATTTGAAAATCCTACCGAGAACGATCTAGGTTAGCCCAAAAAATACAAATCAGCCAGACATCCGCATAACTTTGTTTGTGTGCCAGACCAGAACCATGCTTTGTGGATTTGAGTCCCTAAGGGTTTTCTGTTTTGTAATTACCCATAGATGTTCATGTTGGCCTATATTTACATTTTATTCACGCGGACACTACACTTCTAGACGTAAATAAATGCGTAAAAGCCACACTACAATAAGAGATTGTGTTCATTGTTTCACAATGTGGGAGACAAAACCGAAACATAAACAGGAAAACAAAGGAAAAGAATCGCTTTTTACATGGAGGCACGTTTTTCGCTTGTAGATTCTGAGTTTATATACTTTTGTATCCTTTGTATCCTAGTAAATCGAACGATTTTGTTAGGATTTACTGACCGTGGCTGACAAAAAGCATGCAAACAGTGGCCAACGCCCTTAAGTCTGTGTACATCAAGGCCATTTGGCGTGAAACATTTTTCTTGCAGCAACGAACTCTCTCATTTAGGGAATGGAACCATCGAACTCGAAGAGTTCGTACGTATGATGAGTCGTAAGGTACTCGAGTCGGAGAATGAACGCGAGCTTCGGGAAGCATTCCAGGTGCGGCGAGAAACGGCGCGAAAACTAAAGTAGCGCCTGTTTAGGTGTTTGACAAGGACAATGACGGATACATCTCTGCACGTGAGCTGAGTTTCGTGATGTGCAATTTGGGGGAGAAGTTGAGCGAGGAAGAAGTCATCGACATGATCAAAGAGGCGGATCTCGACGGTGATGGAAGAGTGAATTTCGCGGGTGAGCTCCTGTTGTACAATGTATAAGTTATCGTGATATACGTTCAGAATTTGTCTACATGATGCGCGGAAAGTGAATTCCGGAGTGTATGTGCGGCGATTGGAGCAGTACAGCTGCAGTACATACTTTTATACGGGTCCTTTTTATTGGCTTTTCACAAATAGCCACAACGGTGGACAGCAATGTATTTTTACCCAATTTGAGCAACTTCCTGATTGTATGTCATTTACACTGTCCAATGAACATCTCCAGTGTGACAAAACTGGCCGCATACACTTCCAAATAGACCAGCCCGGGACCATTTCTTTGTTCGTCGGTTGAATAAACGGATGCTTAATGTACTTGAATCCATAGTGCCTGAGATAGACTCGAGAACACTGAAAGGGTATTGTCTTCCCAGGAGACCCGATACTTTGACCAGATTGAGTAGTTTCTATCAAGAATCACAGACTTGGCTTATGGTCGAAAATTCAGTGTATTTCGACGAAATCGGCTGTAATACAACATTCGGAATCCTATAAATAACAGCTATAATAACAACTTTGATAACAACAATGAACAAAACGGGAATGTTATTCAGGACTCATTTTCTACAGGCGTGGGAATATCGGTACACTCCTCCTCTGACTGCTGATCACTATCAACCATATCACCACCACCCCCATTGGGACTCTTGAAGTTCTTTATGCTGCAGTTGTGGGCACACTGGAGATGGTAAGCCAGCTGGCGTCGTGCATGGTAGTTGATATTGCACCAATGACAGCTATAAAGCGGCTTGCCTAAATAAATGCGTGGTTTCATGAAAGAAGATACAAAACATTGCAGGAAAATGATCGCTGTCTGCAGACTCACCTCCTTTATGACGATTTTCGTGGTCGTCTCTTTGAGCAGCGGTCCGAAAAAGACGAACACATCCAGCGACAGCACAAGCGTAGTTCTTTTCGCGTTTGGGGACTGCATACCGTTTCTTGTGCACAGAGAGAATGTGTCTGCTGACCGCTTGTCGAGAGGCGTACATCTTGCCGCAAGTCGTGCACTGAACCTCATCTAAACACAGCACGAAGAGTACGAATTCGTTGACTTTAGAAAGGATGAACCAACCTGATGTATTTCGTTCGGAACTGTCGAAGACACTGCGATTTCCGTACTGTGGAATGTCTGTTGCTGTAGACGACGATGATGCTGCAGCAGTACCCTCAAGGGCTTTGCTCGCGTTGCAAGGAAGATTCTTGCAAGGAGCTTCAGCACTCTGATTGTCACTTTCATCATGAATTTCTTCCACGGTTCCTTGAGATGTTCGTGCTGAGACATCGCCGTTGCCATTGTCATCGCCCATCGCAATCGCCGACTGGCTACTATTGGGAGTTGATTGCGACACCATGAAATTGGCAGTTATTGGCAGATCTGGATGACAGTCGCGAAAATGCTGCTTGCGTTTACATTTTGCGAAGTGAATATTGCAGCCTTCGATATCACAAATAATATTCCGTTGAATGTCATGCGATTGCCGAACATGACGAGCGACCATATACTTCTTGGGATGAGTGTAAGAACATTTCGGGAAATCGCATGCAAAATTCTTCCAATGAAGGGAGGAATTATGTTTACGAAGTTCCGGAGCCGTATTAAACTTCACCTTGCACAAATCACATGAGTACAACACTAGAAATGAGACGCCATAATATAACTATATGTACTCACTCGACTTACTCATGTGGTTATGGCGAACATGGATCTCAAGTTTCGATGGCGTAACATATGACTTAACACAGTGCTGGCATTTATACTTTTTTTCGGCTGACTTTGCTTTACTGTCTGCAGAGACTGTCTCTGCTTCCATAGTAAGAAGGCACTGCAAAGCACAATAAAAACGACGGAAAGGGGAGCATAAACATCAGAGAAGCACCGGAAGATGCACCAGCGAATTCCAATGGGTACAGTGGCACACATAACGCCCAAAGAAGTTCAGTCCGCAGTTTATTTGTTCACCTAATAACAATCCATAACAACAGACGAACACTTCTCTCCCAGAATTCGATTATTTGACATCCTCAGATGCTTTTTCGCTAGCAGGAAGAGCACTCTGGCTCTCAAGAAGTTCACGATTATTCCTAGCACGAATGAACGTCTTTGGGTGAATTGGGAATAAGCCAGACAAGCCTGAAAAAATGAGTCAATATTAAAGAAACCATGAATAGGAATAACATACCTAAGAGCTCTAGAACAGGTACAGAAATATGAGCGTCTCTCTCTCCAATCCAGTATTTCAATCTACCGTAATTCAAAGCCACGAGCTTCTCATTTCTTGTATTCGGCAACGGGTCAAATGTTCCAATCTGGAAAGAAGTCAAAGCCACGTGCAGAGTAACCATACCTGTTCAAGGATACTGCTTTCATAACGACGACCCAATGCACGGTCAGGGAAGACGCAAATCTGATAAAACGGTCGGTTCGTACATCCAAACAACGCTAATCCAATCGACGGTCTTCCAAAATATTTCGGAATGACAAGCTTTCTCATGTCTCCTGAAACAAAACATGCACAGTGAATACAGAAGTACGAATGTGCTCATTTCTCTCTAACAACTCATTGGAAACATGCGCAAACGAACACAAAAATAAAAATAAAAATCGCTAATTACGCAAACCCAGAAAGCAGTGAGCAAAACAAGCGACAGTTGCTTGTAAATAATCGTGCAAGGTTGTCGTTCCAGGAAGCAAACGAAACACAATCTATCGTAGGAACTTCTGTTTCATCGTTCTTGCGTGCATGCAAATATGAACTCGACGTGCTCGATTGTAAACTTTTCATATTATGTCTCCCGGAAGAAAGCTCTTTAGTCTTTAGAGCATTAATAATGAAATTGGCGAACTCAATTGAAAGCCAGCTTCTCTGAAATTCCGCAATGTAGAAACGCTCTGTAATTACCCACATTTCGAATGAACGCTGTTCTAATCTCATTATCACAACAACAGTATCACAGATACACCACACAATCAGACATCTATATAATACAAGCCTCAATCACGATGTTGTTGAAGAGGAGTCGTAATCATCTGGATTTCCAACGACTTCGTATTGGGGATAGGATGTCAGCGGCACTCCGCTGTCGATCATCTTGGCATCATCTCTCTCCACCTCTGGTTCCTGTAGCCCGTATTTATGTGATAACGCGATCTGTTCGTTAGCAGTTGGGAGTGTTTCTGGTGGTTTCAGTTCCAAATTCGCAGAGGAAAGGAGAGCTGTGCTTTCGTTTTCCGCGATGCAAAATCTGAAAGTTGGAATGGTTCATAAAAACGTTTTTTTTGACTCTACCTTTCGGCGATCCAGTCGGTTTGCGTGCGATTGAACTCTTCGAAAGCACGAACGGCCGTCTTCAACTTGCTGAGATCTGCGTTATGATCAATGATGGCATTCGCGTCCACATGATGAAGAAGGCCAACAAGGTTGCCAAAATCATCTGGAAAAACTATCCGTTTCGCCGGGAACGAAGAGAGATGCTGTGGAATTGAACTCTCTGGAGAGTAGGACATTCGAGCAAAGATATACTTTGTCCAGTTGCTATTCTGGTGCACGTCCTGAAAGTAGCACTTCTATCTTAGAAGTCGTATTCACTGAGGCTTAACGGAAAACATCGATTCAACGGCGGTGCAGAACATGTCGGGGTAATGCTGTCTCGTTTGCATCTTCTCTTTGCTTAGAATTCGAGGGGTGGTTGCCGAAAAAACAAACAGGACATGGTCTACCATTACAATGGTCTCGAACAACCAGGAAAGTGGGTAAATTTCTGAAAACACGGCGTGTAACGGGGGATCGATGAGATCGAACTAACTGGGATCGATGAGATCGAATTGATCAATATACACTGAAGCGTTTCCGTATGCTCGTAGAAGCTCGGCAATTGCAAGGACTGCGCGACTGTGTTCATCGCAATCGTCCGAGTAAATTACAAGCACTGACGGACGGTACTGTAATTCGACATTCCGAGCAGGGCGTCTGGCCAACCTCCGTGGTCGAATCAATCGGAAATAAACAATTACGGAGACCAAAACGACGGCCACTAGCAGAACAGCACCTAAATTCACAGAACGGTTTGCTTTCAACTAATTCACAGAATACCCGAAAGGCTGAACACAAGGTGCCGAGTTGCTTCTTTCAGTAAGAGTTCTTCGCGTTTTTCGCTGGTGAACTTGTCCTCAGATACAGTAAAGTTGATGTGTGTATGGGGACAATAAGTGCCGTCACAGTCGTGTCGATCCACATAAACGAATAAAGTGTAGCTGCCTTCGTTAACGTCCTTCCATTTAAATCCCGTATGTGGTTTCCTGATGACTTGAGTCCATGCAAATTGCAGAGTTTCACCTATTTGCTTATAGATGATAACACTAATTTCGTTGTGTTTAAATGCGGGCTGCTCGGTGTATCGAATCCAAACGCCCTGAAAAATATGACCGTAGAGTTCATTTCCATTTTTCTAGTCATACATCCGATGGATTTGTATCGACAAGTACCAGTGGTGACCAAGGATGCTCCTGTCCGTAGAATGCCGCAATTTCCTGGTGAACTTGCGATTCCATTGGAATAGTAACGTAGAAAAAGGAGCTAAATGACAGCTAGCTCGGGAGGTCTGCATAATCTGTTACCTGCACATCTGAGGATGCAGAGTTACATTGATTCCGTACTGAGACAGTCCGAACAGCCGAAAGCAAGTGTAGGCAAATCGGTAAGGTAACTGAAATAGTTCAACACTAATAGATCGATACAGAGGATCGTCGTTCACCTCAGTAACCTCAGGTTCCTCCAAAGTCAAAGAGCGACATGGCCAAATCATTTTACCCCACTTGCTTATTTGGACAGTGTGATCATGGCAATACTCGTCATGCTGATTAGGCGCTTCCAGACACTGTACTCGAAGAAAAACAGACGTTGCGTTAGTGTGAACGGTCATGGATACATTTAAGTTAACATGTGGCAGTCTAAACGTACTCATAGAAGCATCGTTCTGTGGGGCTTACATGTTGGAGCCATTTGGAAGAACGGCGACGGAACGAACGGAAACGTCCAGTTCGCTGTCTGTACACGTCCGAATCACTCGTGGATAGCGGTCCGAGCATTTCTTTGTGTCGGTTTCGATATAATATTGCGTCGTGACAGAACTGTCATTCGTGCGACGAAGCTGAACATCTTCGCGGCAGGTCGTCTGTGCCGACGAAGAGCGTGTTGTGTAGTTCAAAAGAAAAATGAAGTAAAGGAACGTCTCCAAATGTAAGGCATTCCTTCTGTCACGTCTCATGACTAAAATGTGATTCGTTGCACGCAGTAGGAGGCAACGCTTTGAAGAGATTCAGAAATAAGACAGACATCCAGTAGGTATCACTTTTGCTGTACAAAGTCATTCAACTGTCAGCAGTAGTGAATGTCGCCGAATGGCCGATATTGCGTGAGATCTAAAAGGGCAATTCAGACATAGACCACTACGGCAAGATACCTCAATATTGCACAAATATAAAGCAGTGGGACCTTTTATGCCTTCTGTTTATTGCTCGGATCACTACTGTCGACAGAACAGTCTTACGCCCATAGTATATGGCAACTTTGCCTCGAATTTCTGAAAGCAGCGGACGTTCGACATGCACGCCATTCCAGCTGATTGTTAACCAATCGATTAATGATCACACATCCGTATACTTTTGCCGTCTCAATATTATCTACATAGTGGATAGAGGCAGAAAGAAGCCAAAAGGCGGGAAGTCCACGCGATCATTTAAATTCGCCTATATTTGCGCGATTGACCCTAGTGTAGTCGGTAAACATCGCACGTTCTCGTCGGCAAGTCTTGCTCTCTCACTACCGATCCGCATAGTACAGTGCAATTGGACTCCTGGTTGTGATGCATTTGGCATAGTGTACTCGCTTACATGTATGACCAGTTTATCACACAGACGAACTAATTCCACATTTGTCAACTTCGTTCGAATGGAACTGTACATATATGTTGAAGTGACCAAATGTTCCTGTTAGAGCTTGACAACCGTTACGAGAGGGTGGATGTGTATAGACAACTTGCATTGTTTGCGCTAGGAGAATTAACCGGCTTAGGTTCAGTGTAATCACAAAAATGGAAACGCCCGCTGCAAAACAGCAATTTCCTCGAATTTTCGCGGCTATGAAATTATATTGCTTTTCCCTATATTAGTTCTCAAAACGCTTTCTAAATTTTGTCCCACGTATGCGGGGCACTACGAACCCTGAACATGTTGTTGAAGTTCGCTGATTTTGGCTGTTGAGACGTTGAAGGCGAACGAGATGATGTTATGATTCACACAGTGTTGCAAATTCGTTTAATGCAAATTGAATCGAAGAGAGCTTTTCACTTTCTTTGTCTCCGTTCTGTGACACTGTTTTCTACTTCGCCGACTTTAACATTCATAGCCTTTTTGTGCACGTTTGTCCCAGCGGAAACCAAGGCTGGAGAAGTGTGATTTTTTTTCTTTCCCACATAAAATTAACGACGCTGGGCGCTAATTCATTCAAATGGCACAAATCCGGCCCCAATTTTTTGAATTCTAAGCTGCTCTTAGCTTCCTTTATTCAGTGGCTTGCCAAAGTTTGATCAAAATGATTATAGGACTCAAAAGTAGACTAAAAAAATCTTCATTTTTAATATTTAAAGACCTGCTCGCGCGTATGGGATGGTCAGCCATACAACGTCCCTTCCACTTGATGTGTGTTCCTTGCTGTCAAATCCGTTATTAGCACAATTTCTAATTTACGCACGAACCTCTGGGGCTGTGAACCACGGATGCGCCAGTGACGTAATTGTTGTTGAAGCCACACATTAATGCAACGGTCAGCCATCTGTTGACAAACATTAGCTGCATTTCCTGCTGTACTCCTATATAGCGGTTCCCACTCACCTATCGGTCAGCAGCTTCCAGTGACAAGACGGAGAATGAGTTCGCACTTCAATGTTGGCTGTAATATTTTTTACATGTTTTCAAAACGACGCCTTTCAGCGATTTTGTGCTCTCGGTAAATATCAAAGGTAAAGTTCAAAATGTGTTGACGTTGACAAATGAGGACGATATTTTGTCGAAATTACACCATCGGCGCAAATGTGATTAATTCAATCGGATAAACATTTTCGTGATATTCATTCATCGCGGTCTAAATTTGACCGACAACTGTCACAATAAAAAGCGCCAAAGCATCTTGGCTCGACGACGGTGCGAGAATTGATCGCTGTTTCAAACACAAACGTCCGGCCGAATCCATGATCAGCAGTTGGACGATGATCACAATTCGTCTCAGTCAACTCCGACGACTTCCTGTCTTCCTCACTTTTATTTATTTGTTTTTTTGAGCAGAGAATAAGGGTGTCTGCCTAGTTGACCTGCAACTCGATCCTGTAGATTGAAACAAAGTTCCAATTAACTGCACAACCACTCGAGAAGATGTAGACGGATTTTATTCGCGTGTTTTCTTTGCGGTTCTCTGATATACGTTAGAACCGGCATGTTTGCCAGATTAAGGCGTGCCTATCAGTGCAGTTAGTCCCATGAGAAGTTGTTGGAAGCGTTGTTTCTTTTTCCAGACGTTTTTCGATGGACACATTTCTTTCGAGGACCATGACTAACTGTTTGGGGCTGGAGGCTCGCTCAGCGCTGCCGTTATTTAGCGCACTTTGGAAGTTTCTTCGATTTGGAGGATGTAGTTGTAGATGTGGATATGTAGATATCTAGAGATATTGGACTTCGGCCTTTGCCTACACATGCGCCAATGTATTGAAGTTGCTGCGATAAGGCCTCATTCGAATGTTTTAAAACGGTTTCTCATGCATTTGAACGCGAGTTATCGTGTGATGTGTCTCGTAAAATATCCCCAACATAGTCGTATCCCCAACATATACCATTGTTAGAAGAAACCTTTAAGTGATTGATGAATGTGGCTGTTATAATTAGCCGATGAAGGCCTAATCTCTTTGTGCGAACCCCTTAATTTTATGCTTTCCTTTTTTTCTGCCTTTCCAGAAAGATTCTAAGTGATAAAAACGGTACACAAACTTTGAGCTTTATGCTTACCCTTTGTGCTTTTACCTTTTTTGCTTTATGAAGAGAGAGAAAAAAAAATGAAACTCTGACCCATGCAATTCACTCGTTTGAAATATTATCAGTAGTGGGACATTTGTTGCGGTCTTCACTTTGATCGATACCGTAGTCCAAAGCGAGATGAACTCTTTTTAGGTCTATAATTGTTCGTGAAAGCAAAAGCGAGGACATTTTTGCTCACTCCCAATTAGCTGATTTGTGACGTTTCCCCTCCCTCGTATACCTTCGCCGCCCTCTTGGAACATTTCCCAGCCGTCTTCTTCGGTTGTAATTGAATTTGGATTATTTCTCAAGTTGCATGCGTCGGAAGAAACTGAGTGGATGCCAAATTGCAATCCATCTTTGGATAGATAGAAAGAGCTGCATGTGTCGATCACTGGCAGATCTTTTTCATTTTTGATTGGAACGGATTATTGCCTGAAGTCATTAACGTTATCCTACAGGGAGCTCAACATTTAAAAGCAGAAAAACGGACTCAGTTTTTTTCGCTTTTTAAAAGATTTATATTTTTCTTTGAAACCTTCTCAAATTCATGACCGCTTTTTTCTCAGTTGGTCACCTCCAAATTCGATTCTATTTTTAGAATATTTCGCTGCAATAATTCTTCATCTTTCGAAAAACGTATTGAACCCATCAAAAGCAACTTCCTGCATTCCTCAATTAGCATTTCAGAATGACCCTGCCAGCGAGCAGTGTGTTGATGGCGATATTAGGGAACTCAACTATCTTCGATTAAAAAATTCTTCCACTTTTCGGAGTTTACGATGTGCGACGATCAGCGCAAACTGTTTGATATCAACGACGAGAGTACTCGCTTTTTCATCAAAGGATTGGAGGACTTCAATGCGTATGTGTGATGCTGACTTAACTTTCAGTTGGTGACATGTTTAGCGTTTACACGATTTTTCATCGCTACGCCTGCAGTTTCATTTGCGTCGCGGGAATACTTACAAACTTAATTCACATGGCCGTGCTGACGCGTCCTCGTATGAGACGATGTGCCGTTAATTGTGTCCTAACGGCGGTAGCCATATGCGATGTGATAACTATGGTTTCGTATCTCGTCTATCTTTTGAGATTTCGACTGTTCCAGGTAAGGCTTTGCTATCGTCACTGAGATCAGTAGAGCTTCTTGAAATTTCCCACAAACCTTCCGAGTAACAAGGTCAACAACTTTCACAGTGTTCAATTGTGATCGAAGGTTAAATAAAACAAAATTTCTACATGCATGAGATGTTATTCTACGGAGACTCTAGGGAATGCGGGAAACAGGAAGGAAAACAACGTGTGGATCATTTATATCTAATAATTATTCATGAGAAATGTCATCGGTATAACCAGGCGTTAAAACAAATTGTATTTCGTTGAAACATCAATACCTATTTATAGTCCTACATTGGCTATTCCTATGGTTGGATGGTTTACCTTCAAATCCACGTCCTCGTCAGCATAGCCTTACATGCAATCACACTTTACATGGGAGCGGCACTGGCTTACATCAGGTGGCAGGCACTTGGCGACATACACAGCAAGTGGCTTCAGCCCAGAACAGCGTGGTAATTCTTTCAAAAATTTAAATATTGAACGAATTAACTTATTCCAGGCGAATATTCCTGCTAACGACAGTTGTTGTTTCAATCGTTTGCATTCCAACTGTAATGGTTCACAGTATATACGTGTACGATCCTCCGCCAACCGAACAGATTGAGGTTGCCGCAGGTTCAGAAGGCGAACTGCACTACACTCTTGACATCGACAGTCAATCGTGCAAATTGTTTAAAGTTAACTTGTGGTTGAACGCCATGGTTTTAAAGGTAATTTCCATATTGGCTTTCGTGATTTAGCCCCGCTTAGGCAATTCCCTGTATCCTCCTTCTGTGGTTCACAATTGCCCTGGTGGCGAAGCTGCGGGCGACCGACGAAAAGCGGCACTACCTCTATTCGAAGAGCTTTCGGCGGCATATGAAGAAAACAACGGTTCCAGATAGAACCACTTATATGTTAATTATAATGTTGACTGTTTTCCTCGTCACTGAACTGCCTCAGGGATTTCTCGCTTTGCTGCACGGTAAACACAAATCCTATAATAATGGAAAATGGGATGCTTTCAGGTGTTTACACAGTAGACATCCAAGAGCATATCTACAGAAATGTCGGGGAACTTCTCGATATGATGTCATTAATCAACTGCAGCGTTGATTTCGTGCTTTACTGTTTCATGAGTTCACGTTACCGGCAAACCTTCAATAACCTCCTAATCCGGGCTGAAAGTTGGCTGCGAAACAAAGGTGACCGGAGAACAGTCGTACGGATGCTGAAGATGCCAACTGGTCAGACATCGGTTGTTGAGCCCGACAACCCAGCAACTGCCTTTCTCCAACATTGACTGTTCCCGCTGTATACGTAAAAACAGACATGTTCGTTCATGTACATAACCGACAACGTTCCAATATAAAATGTTTGAATGACCGCTTACTGCCTTTGCGATATCGGAGGTCAATGTTTAAGTGTACAATGGCGTGTTCATCCTTGCTTCGTTTCTCAACCACTTACATGATGCTAATGGCACATGAGAAACGATGCGAGGAAGTCGGTTTCAGTTCTCTGCAATCAACAATTCCTCGTTAGTGACATAAGTAGCCATATTTTATAAGTATAATCATTCTAATTGACAGTCAGAGCTTACTTTTTAAGAGTGTGAGGTCGTTTTTTGAGAGATCAAATCATTGAAGTTACATCATCTCTACATCGAAGAGTGTCCGAACTTAGAATGGTGAGCGGAAGTAGGGTTTGATTTGAAAATATATGGCAACCGTCAGTCGTTCTTTCATTTAGATCATTTATGTTCACAAATCACACATGTAAAGGTGTCGTGGACCGTCGAGACACCGCTTCTCACCAGAACTTATAGATAATCAAAGGATAACGAGCAAAATACAATATGTGTACATCTGCCAACAAATATATATTCACACAATCTTCGCTTTTCATATACATGATCTCCGGTATAGAGTTCGATACGCGTACAGCGTACTGTCTTTTGCCATAAAAGCCCCCCACACAATGTTTTATAGCTCGTCTTCATTCATCGTCAACAACACATTTTTTCAACAACACATTCACTATATCCACATGCGTTCTATTGTTTAAATGGGTTCCATTCATACCGTCTACTGCAGAGTGGATCTATTATTCTGAACTCGCTACTACAGAGTGGCTCTGTAATTCGGACGCCCTAAAATGGGACTTTCTTCTAAAATGGCGAACAAAGTTTTTGTACTTCCATCGAACTGTTCATCAACGTAAGGTTCTATATTTTATGACGTTGCACTTTGCGCTATCACCTGCAATGAGGACGAGCGTCCATACAACTCAAGGAATTGCGTCGATTGCTGCACAGAGCAGCTCGGGACGTATGGTCAGTCAGTCGTCCGCAAACGGTGCCAGTGACCTTTGAGGGTGCAGTGGCGGGCTTCGCGGCAGGATTGGCGGGACGTCCTGATGTTGCCATAACTCGTGCGCGTTGCCGCGTTCTGTCGACGGGTCTCTTCGTATTTTGCGGGCGCCGAAGAAAACGTCGCGTTTTGGCGTCCTCTCTTGATCTGTCGAGAAATAGTTCGATGCCTTTTTAGATTAGATCGTCGTTCATTTCTTTTATCAGTAGAAATGAGCTCCGACAACGAATCAGACGTAGGTTCACAGCTGGCGCTTTGAAAGCCCAACCTTGCCCTGTTTAGTATGAACTGCCCGATACACCTGTGAAGAAGAAGACAGCCCCAAAGAAAACGCCGAATAAGAAAAAGAGTAGGCCATGACAAAAGAACACCGCTCAAATTGCGTTCTTGTAGACGACTCCTCTGCCAATGATGAAGACGATTTTATGAATGTTTTCACAAACATTGACAATCCCGATGGCACGCACAAAACGTTGAGCATCGAACAGATATACCAGAAGAAGTCTCAGCTTGAACATATTCTTCTCCGACCCGACACTTACGTTGGATCAGTAGAATATACTGAGAAAGAAGTGCGGAAACGCGCCATCCTTCTCCGGACTGACTTCTCTGATTTCAGCTGCAATGGGTTTACGACCCCGATAAGGACACCATCGTGCAGCGAGAAATTTCATACGTTCCTGGATTATATAAGATCTTCGATGAAATTCTTGTGAACGCTGCCGATAACAAACAAAGAGATCCGAAAATGAACAAAATCAAGATCAACATAGACAAGTAACACTCTGACGTCTTCTATCCTTCTAATTTGAATCCAAAATCTAGGGAAAAGAACGAGATCTCTGTCTACAATAATGGTCGCGGTATTCCAGTCGTCATGCACAAAGAAGAGAAACTCTACGTACCAGAGCTTATCTTTGGCACTTTACTCACCTCTTCAAATTATAACGACGACGAACGCAAAGTTACTGGTACATCATTCATATGCTCTCCTTGTAAAACACTGTTATTTTCTTTGAGGTGGTCGCAATGGATTCGGCGCCAAATTGTGTAACATCTTCAGTACAAAATTCATCCTCGAAACGTCAACGAAAGAGTTCGGTAAACGATACAAGCAGACATGGATCAACAACATGACCAAGGACAAAGACTGCGACATTTCTAAGGCCGCGGGAGAGGACTTTACCAAAGTTACGTTTTGCCCGGATTTAGCCAAGTTCAAGATGACGACTCTCGACGACGACATAATCGCCTTGATGAGCCGTCGAGCCTTTGATGTTGCTGGATCCACGAAAGGAGTGAAAGTGTTCCTGAACGACAAGGAAATCCCTGTTCGCGGATTCAAACAGTACGTCGAATTCTATGTGAAAAACGCGACTGAAGGCGACGACACCCCTAAGATGGTCCACGAAGCGTGCAACGACCGTTGGGAAGTTGCCCTAGCAGTGAGCGATAAAGGATTCCAGCAGGTCTCCTTCGCCAACAGCATCGCCACGACGAAGGGGGGGCGGCACGTCGATCACGTTGCGGATCAAATCGTCGCTAAGCTCATCGAAGTTGTGAAGAAAAAGACAGCGAAAGGAGGATTCAAGGTGAAGCCTTTTCAAATCAAGAACCACATGTGGGTGTTCGTAAATGCCCTCATCGAAAATCCTACCTTCGACTCACAAACTAAGGAAACGATGACATTGCAAGCAAAGAGCTTTGGATCTAGTTGCAAACTCAGTGACAAGTTCTTCAACGCAGCTGTCAAATGTGGAATTGTCGAAAACGTCATCTCCTGGGTGAACTTCAAGCAGCTGGAACAACAAGACAAGAAATGCAGTGCAAAGAAGACATCTAAACTAAAGGGCATTCCCAAACTCGAGGATGCCAACGATGCAGGCACTAAAAACTCTCACCTTTGCACACTCATCCTCACTGAGGGAGATTCTGCCAAGACCCTCGCAGTTTCCGGTCTCGGAGTTGTAGGTCGTGATCGTTTTGGCGTCTTTCCTTTACGTGGTAAGATGCTCAATGTTCGTGAAGCAAGCATCAAACAGGTGAGGTTCGATTCGTGATCTCTTCATTCTACACCTTTTCTTAGATCAGCGACAATGCCGAAATCAACGCTCTTCTCAAGATTATCGGTTTACAGTACAAGTTGAAATACGAGTCTGACGATGAAGTGAAATCCTTGCGCTACGGCAAAATCATGATCATGGCCGATCAGGATCAGGACGGATCTCACATCAAGGGTCTCGTAATCAACTTTATTCACAACAAATGGCCTGCTCTCATTCGTCGTAATTTCATTGAGGAATTCATCACCCCTATCATTAAGGTGACCCTATTGACTTTTTCCTGTAATGGACGAATGCTTTAGGCTACAAAAGGTAAAGAGGAGCTTAGCTTCTTCAGCATTCCCGAATACGTTGAGTGGCGCCAAAACAATGACAACTGGCATACTTATCGCATCAAATATTACAAGGGTATGTGATTCAGAGTGAAATATGTTCATGTAGATGTTGATAACCTATAGGTCTGGGTACTTCCACATCCAAGGAAGCTAAGGAATACTTCTCCGACATGATTCGCCATCGCATTAAGTTTCAGTACGGCGGACCAAACGACGACGAGGCTGTCGATCTCGCCTTCAGTAAGAAGAAAATTGAAGAGAGAAAGGTTTGGTTGACTCGTTGGATGGAAACTCGCAAGCATCGCCGTGAGCAAGGTCTTATCGAAGACTACCTTTACGACAAGGAGACGCGAGCTGTTACCTTCTCAGACTTCATCAACAAAGAACTCATTCTGTTCTCCAACACTGACAACGAGCGATCGATCCCCAGTCTCGTTGACGGTATGAAACCTGGCCAAAGAAAGGTACTCGGAAGGAAGAGAAAATATTGTACGAATTATTCTTGTCCAGGTTCTGTTCACTTGCTTCAAACGGGCTGACAAAAAGGAGGTGAAGGTGGCCCAGTTGGCTGGTGCCGTCGGAGAGATGTCGGCCTACCATCACGGAGAACAGTCACTCATGATGACCATCGTGAATCTGGCACAGGATTATGTCGGCTCTAATAACATCAATTTGCTTCTTCCCATCGGTCAGTTCGGTACTCGACTTCAAGGAGGAAAGGACTCGGCCAGTCCCCGTTACATTTTCACACAGCTAAAGTAATTTTATCGTATTGATAGCATTTCGTGGACACTTCTCTTTTAGTCCTGTTACAAAGTCTCTCTTCCCAACTGCCGACGAGAACGTGTTGCGTTTCTTGTACGAAGAAAACCAAAGAATTGAGCCCGAATGGTATGCTGGTCTAGTGCACTAAGATATTTCATCGCGCTACTTTAGGTACTGTCCAATCATTCCGACTGTCCTTGTCAATGGTGCTGAAGGCATTGGTACGGCGTGGTCCACAAAGGTTCCTAACTTTAACCCACGCGAAATTGTTGAAAATATGCGACGCCTTATTCGAGGAGAAGAGATGAAAAAGATGGTTGGTAGACAGATGCTATAGCAGAGGTTTAATGCGAAGTTCAGATACCATGGTACAAGAATTTCCGCGGAACTATAGCTCAACTGGACGATCAGCGATTCGTTTGCAGCGGAGAAATTTCCGTCATCAGCAGTGACACAATTGAGATCATAGAACTTCCGATTAAAGTGTGGACCCAGAACTACAAGGAGACTGTTATTGAGCCGATGATGGAGAATAGCGACAAGTCCCCGCAAATGATTACTGACTTTAAAGAATATCATACGGACCAAACGGTCAAATTCGTCATCAAAATGAATCCAAATAAGTTGCGCGAAGCTGAAATGGAAGGACTTCACAAAGTGTTCAAACTGCAAAACGTGATTCACACCACATCGATGGTACTCTTCGATGCCTCCGGATGCCTCCGGAAATTCAACTCACCCGAAGAAATCTGCAAAGAATTCTTCGAAACCCGTAAAGAGGTCTACATCAAGCGCAAAGCATTTCTCGAAGGCATGCTGCGCGCTCAGAGCCTCCGTCTTTCCAACCAGGCGCGATTCATTCTGGCTAAAATCAATAAGGAAATCATCATGGAAAATAGACGCAAGTCAGATATCGTTGAACAGCTGGTGAAGCAGAAGTACGACCCTGACCCGGTGAAGAAGTGGAAGGAGCAGCAGAAGAAAAAAGAATTGGAGATCAACGGGGAAGTTGGACTTGATGAGGTGCGAAGTATGCTTACATAGACTTAGATAAGATCTGCATTTTAGAATGATGAGGAGGAGGAAGAGAATAGTCCGGAGAAGCAGGTTGATTCTAAGCTTTCTGACTATGATTACCTTGTGGGAATGGCACTTATTAAACTGTCTGAAGAAGAAAAGGACAAACTGCTCAGGGAAAGCGAAAGCAAGATGAGTGAGTTAAAGGAACTGGAGGCAAAGACCTGGGCAGATCTGTGGAACTTCGATCTCGCACATTTCCTGGAAGAGCTTGAAAAGCAGGTCAGTTAAAGAACTACAACATTTAGCGATTAAGTTGAATATTTTTCTCAGGAGAACAAAGAAAAGAATGATGCCGAAGCGTCAATGAAGACAGCTGCCAAGAAACTGCAGAAGGAGACTGGCGGTGCCCGTTCTCGAAAGACGAACAAGGCCCAATTAAATGTAATTCCGCTCACGCTCACAGAATAGAAATCGCTAATTTTTACAGGAGATCCATCCTAATCCTGACGGTATCCGTGTCGAACCTACTTTATCGGCCATTCGAGAGAAGTACGAGCCAAAGCCAAAGAAGGAGAAGAAGCCCAAGGAGGAGAACGGCGAAGCAAAGGTATAGGTCAATCAGCAGTGTTGTTGTTACAGTATGCTTGCAGACCGACGATAGCCAAGAAGCTGGAGAGCCAAAACCAAAGAAGGCGGCACCCAAGAAGAAGAAGGCCGAAAACGGTGAAGATGACCAAGGCGAAAAGAAGAAGGCTGCTCCTAAAAAGAGAAAGGTAACTAGCGCGGCCCACCCATTCACGCAACAGTTTATTATTTCCCCAATTGAACCTATTTAGGCTGATACGGTCGAAAAGACTCCCAAAAAGCGCAACAAGAAGAATGAGAGCTCTGATGAAGAAGACATGTCCGCAAAAGAGGACGACGAGGTCGTTCGTCGAGCTCCGAGTGGACGCAGGCGCACGACTATCAGCTACAAGGACGAAGTGGAATCGGAAGCCGAACAGGAAGACGACGACTACGAAGAGGAATTGTAGACTTTAGGTGCTGTTTGTATTTTCACTACGTTTAACTCTGTACGATCTCTAAACATCGTAAATTAATACGCATTTGGTGCAATTTTATAATGATGCATGAAAGATCATCTGTAACTGTGCGTGGAACAAAGCGAGAGAAGATGTTTGGGACCATTGTAACTCTGTTGAAAATTTATGAGTAGCAAACATTTCGAAAGCGGAACGGTTATGCAGAAGCGAGACACATAGAGCAGCGTTTACGGACTGAGCGACACATACGCAAAGTTATATAGTTGGTTAAGACGAGAGATGATGCGACTTGCTGCTTAGAAGGGAGCTTGATTTACGGTTCCTCGACGTGCGATCTGCAGCAAAGAAGATGTTGCTGAATATAACTGCTATTTACCCCTTAGTAAGTGGATGCAGTTCGCGCGTTCCCACAACTTCGTATCTTGTAACGACCTCTTCTTCGTCGGGGACATGGAATCCAATAGTCATTTGATAGATCCATCCGCCGAGAACTGCGCCAATAAATGGACCAATGATAGGCACCCAGAACCAGCTGAAGCCCTTATATCTGAATAAGATCTATAGCGCAAATAAAACGTTTTGAGATCTACGCGAAAACTTCGCCGCCGTAACCAGCAATGAGAGTGAAGAGGCGGGGCCCAAAGTCTCGTGCTGGATTGCAGGGATATCCGCAATTATGTCCGAATGCCGTTCCAATCATTACAAAGACAGTTCCGATGATCAGTGGTTGCACCCAACTTGGATAGCGGCTTCGTCTGTCGGTGATATGACAGATGAAGAGACAGAACAATCCAGTCGCCACAATCTGTGTTGTTTTGGTAATGAACACAAGTTCGAACAATACCTGATCGAAGAGTCCATTAATCGACGATAAAAAGTTCTTAGGATAGGAAGCGAAGATCTGAGCTGTAGCCTTGTTACCCAGAACTTGGCGTGTTCCCTTGTCGAAGTCGTTGATTGAATCTAGAATTAGTAGATCAGAATGTCCCTTGTTCGAAATCCTAGGGATACCGTAGTAAACGAAGAACGCGATAGCTGCCCCAATGAAAGCACCAGCGGTTTGGACAAGTGTGTAGAGGATGAACTTGACGGGAGTGATCTGCTTGAAGGTCAGGAACATCAATGAGACGGCTGGGTTAATGTGTCCACCTAAACATAAGTGGTTCTGGTCCTGGAGTATACCAATGTCAATACCGGAAAGTTTAGCACAAATGGCTATTCCAAAGACGATTCCGAGTCCGACACCAACGTTAATGTTGATCATCTCATTCTCTTTTCCTCTTCCAAGTACCGACTGTGCGACAACAAGGTTTATAACGAGCTATATGTACGATATTTATGCAATGTTTTGGTCAGGAAACTTACCACTAGGATGGCGGTTCCCATGAATTCGCCAATCAGAGCTCTGCCCAACTCATGTTTTATGTTTAGCTTCGCCCTAAGCGTTTCTAACATCGTAGAAATCTGAAAACAAGTAAAACGGACATGCGAAGACGAGAAAAGCCGCAAAAGCACAGATTGTAAAAACGAATTGGAGGGAGGGTCAGAAGGAGCAGGACGTTGGGCTTTGGTCGCAAAACTATGTTATCTGCTTGGTTTCATCGCCTCAATTAAAGAGCTGAACCGCAGCTTATGCGCGTTGTTTGCAAGACATTGTGACTTAGAACCACAGCTACGCGCTTATGTTGAAGTTTCGCACGGAGGTTGCAGTGTCCCTATATCACCATACTTCCACAAATAAGCAAAACAGAGCGACATCTTCCACCATTGGAGTCGGAAAACAAGCAGAAATTAATCGTTATTCGCGAAGAAGTCATGTGTTTTCCGATTTCTCACCTCCAACTGCCGCCGACTCGAATATCGGACCAGCTGATAGTCGTTTGTTATTGACTATGCCGCCACCCTCAACAAGAAAATCGCAGATTAACTCCAACCATGAGTGCCTGAGGGATTCAGTGCACATGACTGATTACTTCGTTTAAATTATGTACGTGCGGACAAAAATAATCGGCAAGGCAACGAAGCGCCTAGTTGGCCGATTATCACGCTGGTTATATTGATTTCTGTTTGTAAACAAGCGGTAAAGATATAGTTGTTTGTGGGCCGCACCATCGGGGTATTATCCCACCGCACATGTATTCAAATTTGTCGATTCGAATAAAAATTACACAACTTGTAAAACAACAGAATTTTCAATACTGAAGCCTCAATACCACAGTGTTATGTGGTCTGCTTAACACAGTTTTCAAAACATTCAACACGGAAAGGGAACTATGTATCGTACGAAAGTCAAGTGTTCTACGCCATAATATAGTCATGTTGAATGGCATGCGTCCTCTTCCAGAAAACAGGTATCCTAACATGTGTATTGTCATTCAGCATGACAATTCGAGCAACATGTTGCATGGGAGAAAGAGACTTGCTCACTCGCTCCTTCAAAGAAGTCAGTGTCATCTGAATGGAAAACAGACTTAATTGTTCCAGACCTTAGCGTTGCGCTGTGATAACTTTGAAAATAGAGCTGTTTTTGTCTTTTGTCTCCCTCAACAAATTCATTGTCTTCAAAGTGTCGTATTCTGTTGACATAGCGAATTAAATTGCCTTTGCCATTCACACTATTTAAGGTAGAAGCATAGTCGCGTCTAGTAACGGAAGACATACAAATATCATTTAGAGCATAAATGGGCGTTCCATTCTCAGTGACGCTACAAGGATTCCAACGTCCTTGACAACCCATAATAAGTTATTCATTCACTTTCGGGCTTCGACAAATTTACATTGGTTTTCACCGGAGTCAATCTTCGTATTGAATACCGATGATCGAGTACGTACGCCGCTACCTGCTTTGCTGTTTTCGCAGCCGCGCTTCCACGGATTCAATCTTTGACCGGGAGCCCAAAGGAGATGAAGTGATTGAGGTCCCTAGAACTCGCTACTAGCTTCCCCTGCTCAGCTGCTTCACGGTTACTTGGATTTCAATGATCACTCTACAAAGACACTACGAAGCTGTTTGTTTGTCTTGAATGAATAATTTCTCTCTATGCTCTAATGTTGGGGGTGGTCCAGTAAACGATGTTTGCTCAATTGATTATGAAAAACGTGGTTTCAAGCGCAGCAAAACGAAACTATTTCCTGTTTGTGGCTCAAATCCTCCCTCGAACCTCATCTGTACCCCCCTGATCACTTGATTGTTGCCATTATTGGTCGATGCAGCCACGGAAACTCCGGATTGGTGGCTTCAAACATTATCCGCCGCAGGTAGACTTCAGTCAGTGCCCAACGTGGAGTTTGAAAGGCTGCAAGAGGCCGGGTAGTGATGCCGAGCTGCTGCAAATCGTTCTGCAACTTGCTAATATAGACTACGAGATGGTGAAACAGGTACAGTTTTGTATTATATAGTTAGTAGGTGCGATAATTATTTCAATTAGGACTGGACACATATCGACGAAATAGTTGATCTTCTTGAAAACGGAACCATCGACATATCGATGCCAGCAATAAGAATGACCGAAGACCGATATCAACGAGTGCTATATACAACTCCAGTCAATTTTCTGAAGTTTGGCTACTTTATTAAAGAGGTCGACAAATTAGAGTCAGAAGATTTTCTGATGCACACCTTCCGTCCTGAAATATATCTCCTTATAATCGCTAGCCTGCTCGTCATGGCTCTGTGCATTCGACTGATTTGTCGACCAGGCGGCAGTTTCCTTACATGGTGCTGGAGACTGTTAATCCTATTTTTTAACCAAGATCACTTCTTCTTCAATCCGAACGCAAAAACTATTTTCCTTGGTGGAAGTTGGATCCTCTTTGGCTTCCTTATTGTGACTTATTATCAAGTGAGCTCCAGTAGTCCATAACTATCCAACACCATTTTGTGCAGAGCAAGATGAAAAGCTTTCTGACCGTTCCGCTGCGAGAGACAATCCCTTTCGACACCTTACAAGCAGTACTCGACGCGATAGATTCTGGAGAGTGGCGTGGATTCGTCATGTCGAATGGTTATAGCCCACAAATGCATTGTCGAGCTGAACAGTGTGATCAGATTGACCGTCTATACGCAGAAAAGAAGTTGGTCAAAGTGAACGTTGTCAGTCAAGTGCCGTTCCAGAATTATAGATGTGCCCTACGATGACGACCAGCACATGTTCGAACTGCTTGATAGAGGCAAATATGTGACTTTTACAAGCGACAAGACTGATCACGCCGTGTACGACGTAAGTGTCTACAGCAAAGAGCATAAGGTCATATTCATTCAAGACCGCATCATCGCTGTTGAAATGCTCGCATTCGCTTTGAACAAGTACGGCTTCCCTCGAAACACACAGTCATTGCGACTATTTAGAGCCTTCACCTATGAACTTGAAATCATAAACCGATCGTTAGACCTTCTCATATCAAATTATGGCTCAATCCTCAGCCAGTACGATTCAACGTTGAAACCATTCGGGCACGCAGGTTCAACCAACGACAACGCTCGGATAACGATATCTATGATCCATATGCAGTCCTTTTTCGTCGCCTCTGCCATTGCTGTCGGCGTGTCCATCTTGATATTTGGACTGGAAAACATTATTTACCGATGCAGCTGGAAGAACTATGCACCTAGGCTGAGTGCGGTTCGCTTCTACAAGAGCAAAAATATGGACGTTGGCATCTTCAAAAGACCACAAACCGTCATATTGCCGGCTAGCAGCACTTATCGAAGAAAAGAATTCTGTGGTGAATACTACACTTATTGAAGTGTTTATTGCAGTTGCATATCTTAAAACATTGATCTATGTTAAATGTCAAGCTTATGACTAGAGTACAATATCGTAAACAATATGGGTCATCGATATACATATAAATAACAAAAATAAACACACCCGACTGGCTTGATATTTTAGAGTATGCGACAAGGCATTTTGTGACATGCCGGAATTAACTTAATACTCGGCGTAGCACAATGGCAATGAGAACTACTAGCAAACTGATGATGAGTGCGATGCGCACAAAGGATGCCAGGCTAGTAGTGTTGGGATGATCAGCTGGCTGTGAAACAGCTGAGTGTACGGAAGTTGAGGTTCTTTGGTTCAGATGACTGAGATTTTCCACGTTTGAAGCAGCCACAGCTGCGGGTTCCGAACTGGTTGCCTAAAAGTTCGATGTGAAAACTATGAAATGATGTTATGCCAACCTTTTTTGCAGGTTCGGTGAGGTTTAGTTGAGAAGCCAGTTCACGAGCTTCTGCCACATCCTTATCTTCCGTTTCAGATGATCCTAACGGAAGCAGAACGTCCTTCATAACACAATTACAAGTGTCACAACGCCAATTAGCGCTTCTGAAATTGATAGAAAAGATTTTATAAGCTATTTTCGAACTTACTCTTGCGCAAGTTTTTGGCGCTCCTCAGGGGGGTAGCTCAGACTGCCCACAGCCCCTGTTCCGTCCGTTGGCATGAATCCGACCAGTGCAAGAAGTGCAGTTCGAACTAAAATGAACTATTTTTAGTTGCAGTATAGAATACGTAGCCTACTAGACCACGAAGGTTGCCAAGACTCCGGATGGAAGCCTGAGATGCTGAGACAAATTCTTTTATGCAGCTCAAATCGGCCGTTGGGCTAAAATGGTTTGTCTAAGTCGCAATTAGGACGCACAATCAAACCGTCAACAAAATGACTGTTGGTGGCTTCATTGGGTATTCGGCAGGAAAGATGATCCTTCCATGGTAGATTCCACCGGTGAAATCGCTGTCAGGAGGACCACGAATAGTGAAATGCCATTCGAACAAGTTTTCCTAAATAAAAACGCATTTCAGAAAGTAGCGACAGATAGAGACATACCTCCAGCGGCTGAGCAAAATACAGCTCAGTGGGCTTCTGAAGTTCTTGGGCTTCGCGCAAAAGACGTTTAACACCTAAAGATCTATGTTGTAGAAGCGGGAATCACAGCCGGCCTTACCAAATCCGCGGGGTCCAGAAGCCATTATGGAGTGAAGCGATGAGGTGAAACACGTACGCCCAAAAACAAAAAGCTTCGCTCCGCTTCTCCACAGGAGTGGCAGTGATATCAGCGGATTCGCCAACAAGTACAAAACAAAAGTGCGTTGTTTCTTTTCCACTACGACACTAATCTACGTTTTATTACTTGTTCGCAGTGAAATCGTGTCGAGAGCCACCGCGCTCGCCGCCTCAGAAAGGCGACAAACCACACAGAACACCGAGTTGTCACAGCTGTGCGTCGGCATTAGTCCAATTTCAAATCAGAAGTACGGGAATAGGCACGTTGAGCAGAATGAAGTGCTTTCGTTTGCACACAGCAGAGTTGTTTAGTAACAGGAAAGGTTGGTTCAACGAAACGGCGATGAATTTCGTCATGTGGGATAAATGTGGAATATCTCTGCGCTTCTGAGACTGACAGTAAATGCAGATTCATGCATATCTCGGGAGCAGACACTAAAGCTTGTTCACTAAAGCACTAAAGCTAAAACTAAAGTTGTTTTAGTGTGAAAATGCATAACTACTCTGAAATAGGAAGGTAACCGATCTCAGCAAATGCGTTCAATGTTTGACTTGGAGGACCAAATTATCTCAATGCTATCATTTAAGCTGGTGAACTTAGTATTGTTAAATCGCAATATGTTCAAAAAGAATGCATGATTCATTTGAATTTTCGGCCGCAGTTAATTATGGACGCAATTTTTCTCAAAGTGGTTTTATTTTAATTTAAAGTGTTGCCGATTGGTGAGCCTATGTTATGAACAAGGTTTACCGATAAAAACACCAGCTGAACAAAGATTGTGCTCACTGAGAAATCACCAATGTGCTCTGCAACTAGTATTGATGGCAGGTTTGCGACACCTCCTTTCGCCAGTCCGCTAACTGCTCAATTATACGTAATTAATGAACGTTTCCTGTATGGTCCATATGGTCGCATTACTGTAAAATCAGCCCGCTGCACGCTACCGAATGTTAAATTTAACCGCTTGCAACGTGCTCTGTGTAAAGTGGCCACCTGTATCCTTGCAACTGTGATGTGTTCTCTGAGAAATCGGCGTGATGTCCATGTTCTCTTTGTACATAGAACAGAGTTACTTTGATCGTGGCGATCTGCGCGCCATTTAGGGTACGATTTGTGTGCAAAGATCTCACAGTCTTTGAGGCGTCACAGGGATATATAATGCCTCTTGTTTCCTGATCATGTAGTCTCTTCATTCAGGATCAGTCATGAAGGTGATGATTCTTCTGTCGCTCGCTGTTTTAGCTGTTTGCATCGTCCCCAGTAGTGGAGCTGAACTTCCAGAGAAGTTCATTGGTCATTTCAAACTTGATCATAGCGAAAACCTTGATGACTACCTGGTCGCTAAGGGCTTTGGATGGCTCATGCGCAAGGTATGTGCGGCTCAAATGAATATGATAATGTCTTTAGGTAATCAACTTTGCAACAGTCACAAAGGTGTTCTTACACGGATCGGAGCCCGGCCGTTATCGTTTCAAAAACTTGACCTCAAAGAAAAATACGGACTACAAGAACTTCGCACTTGGTGATGAATTCCAAGCTGAAAGTCTGGACAGCACTCAACACAAGATCACCTTTATCTACGACCCATCGGCCGACTCCCTTACGGAGCACCACGTGCCCCTTGACCCCAATGAAAAGCCCGAAGACTTCGTCTACAGTATTCAAGGAGATTTCCTTGTCATGAAGCTGAACTTCAATGGAGTCAGCGCTACACGATTTTATAAACGTCAATAGTTTCGCACGAGATATAAACGATTGATTTCCCCTATAAATTTGAATTTTCCTCGCTTAGTGGAACATTAAACGGTTTTCCGTTGTCGGTGTTGCCTTAATTCGGTCGCCAACTGAAACTGGTTTGTCGCAATCGATCGCCTTCTTCTCATCCTCAACAAATTTCTCATTTCCGCGCACTTTCGTGCTCGTTACCTAGTAATTACTTAACACGGCTCATTTCCTTTAAGACACCCAGGATAGACCGAGATCGATAACGTTGATTTTTTCTGAATCACTATCGATTCAGCTCCGTTTGGTTTTATATTATTTTGGGGCTGAAGCCTGAATTTTTGCTGTCTCGCGCAGACAGGCTTATTCCTAGTTAATTTGACGGTGAGCAAACACAAAATTTTTGTTTGGCTTGACGTTTATGTTTATTCACCGCAGTTAGTCTTCGTCCTTTATTCGGCGGGGGCAGCGTTTTCCTCTTCCTTGCGCACCTTTTCACAGCTCCTCTCTTCGTGAAGGTGGCGACCACGCACACCTTCACGCGATACTAGCCTATCGACAGTTCCTCTAGATCGACAGGTTTCAGTGATTGGCAACAAATTGCCCTTTCATTTATTGCTATCCTGTGCCACTGTTTCGACTTACGACGTTTATGTGTCACAGCGAAGAACTTTGACACTACTCCTTCTACATTTCGCTCCACATTTTTCAGACTAAATACGCGTCTATTTTCTTCGTACGCGATGTTCGTCGACCAAGTGGAGAAACTGCTAAAGTTTGTCACAGAAAAAGGTTAGCTTCGAGTAAATGAACCATTTCAGTGGGACCTCCTTCCTCGAAAGTGAAATTGAGGAACTTCAGCTCGCGAAAGAGCTAAAGCTACTCGAGAACTCTGTAAGAACTATTGCGTCCGGCAAAAACGTCTTTTCCGAACTTACAGACAAAGCGTGAGCACAATTGGAAGAAGTTTTCCCAGACATTCTGGATCATATTCAGCGTCTACGTGATTGCTGCATTCGTTTGGCTGCTCTTCTCTGTTTACCACCACAGACAGTAAGGAGTGCAAATTGTGCACTTGCGTCATATGTGATTTACAGCCAAAAAAATATATGCAAACAGAAGCAGTCAGAGTATTCGCTGACACAGATGCTCGAAAGACAGTAAGAGTGAACAAATGGATCTTATGCAAGAGGTGTGTACTTTAGAAGGCTACTCCATCTCTACAACAATATTTCCTCTGAATCGAACTGCACACAGAAGGATGAAACGTCGACCACAAATGCATAATCGCAAACGGACAGTCCAGTGCTGGCCGATTAACCAGAAGCGGATCTGAGAAAGATTGCAGAAGAGATGACGGGGAAGAATAAATTAAAGCCATTCATTTGACTTGGAATCAGCATATATATTATTAGAGCACAGAGAGTGTCAATAAGTAAATCTATTAAGTTATGGACAGTTTCTATGTACATCAGACGAATCGAGACAGCCGCTTCCAGTCAAACAACCACGGATACTTGTGCTTCTCGCAGTTTCGGCCGTAAAATGGACTCTCACAGTCACATTTATACGACAATAAATCGCTAAATGATGAGCATTGCAGCTGCGGCTCCAGTATGCATTTCCCATGTCGGGAGCACAGTTTACGCGCACATCTAAAATGAAGACATGATGAATAGTTTATCTGCATGTGAAATGCGTACCGGTTCGCGTGTTTCACCACCATGTCCGTGTATGGGCCAAAACTTTCCTCAACGAAAGCTTGAATCCCTTCGCATCGCTGCCGATTCATGTCCTTAGAAGAAGACCATATGATAGCGCCAACGGCGCCTAAATCACTAGACTGCTTCAAGCTGCTGCAGAGATCGGCTTTGTCGTAAAAATGGTGCGGTAAATCTCCGTACGGATCGTATTCAATCTTTGTATACACGTAGATGGGAGCCTTCGATCGTAATCGCTTCCGCGTCCGTAAAGATTCCTTCATGATCGCTTGAATATAACGAAAGTTCACATCCTCGTCGTCATTATTATGCAAATATATTGAAGGATACAGGGCGTTTCCTTCACGCATTACAAAGCCCAATCTAGAAAGAGTTACATAGCTCGAGAAAGCAAGAAAAAAGTCACTTTTCATTATGCTTCAGGAATTTCGCGTTACATTCCGCATCACCTACTTGCCCGGCATCATAATTGCAGTAGGGGAATCCGTAAAATCCCCAGCGAGCATTTGGCCGCAACTGCATTCCCAAACGTAACGTTTGCACCATAAAATTTCTGGAATAACATGTAAATTACGAAGCGAATATAAAAAAAGATACCTTGCAGCTTTGTTGAATTCTGCAATCGCTATACGACGAGCACTCTTCCTGCTAAGTGTTGGATAGCGTTCGAGAACGTAACGTACAGATTCTCGTTTATACACGGTTTTCGTCCCCCAGTTTAAGCTCCATAAGGGTCGCCACTCTTCAAAGTCGATCACAGCCAATCCTGAATAACCTGAGTATGGTATACTTTTCTCGATGTCGAGCTTGACTTTCCGCAGATGCTCGCTAATACTTGCTCTCTATAAATGAAAATTAGAAGAAGCATTACGATACACGTTCCCCTCATACCTGTGGTAAACCTCCGTTGACTGTATCATATGATGACGAATTCACTCGTTTGTAATACGGATAAAGCCCAAATTTCTGCTCGTAAAATAGCACGACTTCCTCTCCTTGAAATTTCATATCGCGATTCACCTTGATTCCGTATTTTTCCAGCGGTATTGTAATATTCATGCGATGGCAGTTGTACGTCGGAGCATTCCAGTATATCTTAAAGAACTCATTATATTCAATCGATGAATAAAAGAGGAAACTCACAGAAAAACGAGTATCTTCTTTGAAAGCGCGGGAAATTGTCAATGGAAACAAGAGCATCAGCCATGGTAAACGGAGGAGCATCACTTGAGGGGACTGAAATGCTTCATGAACATCCTGAATTACGCAGTTTCATTACACGATGACAAAGCCAACATGAGCAGTTAATTGTCCCGGGCTCGAATAAAAAGACGCAATATACACCATTTGAAAATAAGAAAAAGCGATAATAACCTGGAACTAGTATAACCAACCAACGCACACGTGATGCCAATCTGCAAGGGTAACGGCGAGCGAGCGATGAAGGCGCAAAATTCTGCCGAACGGGATCTGAGGGTGCAACAGCGACGCGGCGGAACGTTGAATGGCATTCTCAGGAGTCGGTCAGATCTGTCACCGTTGCCTGGATTCGCGGCGCCTTTATAAGGGTTAGCCCATTGTCGGGAGCAGCAGTGATTCATTTGACGCCGGGAAGCGGAAAAAAAGAATACGGAGGCGAGCCGGTGAGCGAGTTCGGAACGAAATGCTGTCAGAAACTGTTTTTTTAATTCGTAAGCGGGGTGAAGGCGAGGCTCGGAGAAAGCGACAATGCATGACACTCAGAAGTAAATGGGATTATGTTTACCGCCGTAAGTTCCCAGTGAATGAGGGAGGAGGGAACTGTATTAACCTCTCCGCGACCGGTCAGAACCGCTGTACGAGTTTCAACAACGTTTCAATAGTAGGATCAACTTCAATTCACCAAGCTCAAACACCACAGAACGGAAGTGTCTTTTTTTGCGCAAAAAAAAAAACGAAATGTTAGCTCTGCAGCTCGAGTTCAATTTAGGAAGAACATCGTTTGATGGATAGCTCTGCACCAGGACAACGATACTTAAGGCTTAGTTCCAAAGGGCACTGGAATGTCCGCTTTACTGCTGAGGGAAATGCTCGCGCAGACCTTTAGGTGACGGCCCGATTGACAGGTGAGCAGCGGTGATCAGCTGATACGTATCGTCTTACGGTACCAGGGGTTGACGGACGCCGGGCCGGGAGCAGCAGCAGAAACAGATCTTCGTCTGCCTTTGTGGTGACCACTGACGAAGGCGACCATTAAAAATTGGTGTTTTAAACATTATCTCAAGAGGCTTCCCCGAAATATGCATCTCCGCCTAATCAATTGTCGGCAAGACAGCACCGAAAAGCACTTCGGTGGTCTTCGAGAGCAATTATGAGCGCAACACTAGTACTTGGACTTAACGACGTCTGTTCTTTCAGCTGGGGCATTGACATGAGGGTCGTTATGCATGGTTTAAACCCACAACCCTTTATACATCATGAAGCGGTCTAGTCGACCGAAAATTTCTTGAAATGTTTTAACACTGCATCTGTTATCCGGTGTTCATCCAAGATTTATAGACTTAATTGTTGAAGAGAACATATGTTGATCGGCTGAGTCGTTTCGTCACTCCTCGTACTGTTGCAGCGGATGCGGCTACCCCGCGCTGCAAATAGGAAATACAATTGGACGACTGGCGGTTACGTCACTCTCATCATCAAAAACGAGCGTAAGAATCCATCGATGAACACCCTTCTTTATCCCGTTCGGCAAGACACTCCAATGGTATCCTCAGATTGCTGCTTCCACGCGACAAACCGGTTCACAGTGCTTTGCGCAATCGCAAGTCTATTGCATGGTATGTTTTTGTTTTTTCCCTGTTATTTCGCAGTGTCTTCAGTATGACTAAGAATAAAGGGTTTCAATACTACCGTACTATTATTGTGGCAACTTTGATAATCATTCCAATTCTTACGCTTTTGTATTATATCATGGAAATGTAAGTTTAAGGGAATCACTCGGTAATGTTATCCAGCTTACGTTATTTAGCTTAATAACAATGACTCCTATGCCTCCAGACACTGTCCTGAAATGCGAATCGTTCGTTGAGTTTGACGAAGTTGCTCTTAGGAACTACCGAGAACGTCGGGAACTAAGTGTTGACACTTTCAGCGTTCCCACTTCTTGCCAAGCGCTAAAAAAGCGTAATTACTTCCCAGTAGAACCGAAAAACCCGACAGAAGTAGATTGGCCCCTTCTTTACGTAAAG
Organism: Steinernema hermaphroditum; assembly: GCA_030435675.1. NCBI lineage: Eukaryota > Metazoa > Nematoda > Chromadorea > Rhabditida > Steinernematidae > Steinernema > Steinernema hermaphroditum. The sequence goes on from CM059625.1 coordinate 8,173,466, forward strand.
ATTGTCACAAAAGTAAGAACGTCTCCTCTCAGTTATAGCATGATATGTTCAAGAACTACCTCTTCATCGAAAAGGCTTTAGCTATGAACTACTCGCCGTACAATCAGTACTGTTTCGTTCTGGATAGCAAGGCAGCACCTATATTCAAAACGCAAATGCGGAATCTCAGCGCGTGCTTGATAAACGTTCACGTTCTGGAAGACGAGTTTTCTTTTGGCCCCCAGGGCCAACGCATTCCGAATGCTCACATGCAATGTCTCACAAAAATGAAAAACTTCGACTGGAAATACGCAATCTTTGCATCAGGACGTTTTGACATTATTGTCCCATGTAACATCTTTTGTTTAGGAAGATGCGTTGCCTCTGCATACAAACGGATACATCATTGCTGTGACTAAGAAATTGCGTGGCTCCTCTCATCTGGACGTTTACTGGGCAGAAAACAATAGGGAGCATTTGTATCAACAAGGTCGTTGGTCTATGGCCGAATTGAAAATCTTTCGAGAAGCATATGGTAGGTGAGTTGGCACACTTCTTGAACTGCTTTGCAGACTTGCACTTGTACACGAGGACACTGCAAATGGCGCGTGGCTGTGCGGACGTGATTTTGAGCAGAATGTTTGCTGACTATGTGCTGCGCAAATTGAACCTTACTAGTCTAATGGATGTGTTGAACCGTGGACAATATGCCAACGAGTTCTTTTGGGCCACCGTTGCGACTGACCCAACAATCAATGTAGGAGTGGTTTCCACTGTAACACTGTAACACTCGAAATTGTCTTTTCGGCACCTGGAGTGGGATTCCCTCTGAAATGTATTGACCGCCAGTCACGTGCTGATAAGATGCCCTATATGGGCATTAGCCGCTTTCTCATCGACATGAAGAAGGAGGCAAACCAACAAGCGTGCTACAGTAATCGGACCGATCCCAGAGGTTACTGTATTCTTGGTGTCGAACACTTACAACAACTTTCGTAAGTTTACGTGACGATCGGTAAACAAGACAGATCGGCTAATTGGAAAGTGACGTTGCATGGCAAGAGAGGTTCAGAGTAACGCTGTTTTGACGCAAGGAATAAAATATGATTTGGTGATTAATACCGTTCCCAGAAAAGCTGCCCGAATTGGTCACCTAGCTCTTCGCAAATAACTATCTCTTAATGGTCCCATATTTATGGAGTGCAATTGAACATTTCTGCAAATGTTCATATATGACGAATCGGCACGTTGTTTTGACCTCTCTCACTACACTTACGGCGGTCATTCATAGCTGCACTGATTACTTTTTTCAGAACGAGACGGGAACTCCATGCCCTTACCATTGACGTCGCCTTCGATCATGGAGTCGTTTCCTGTATGCACGAACTTCTCTTCAACCGCACTTATCGCTACTATGACGAAGTAGTCATTGACAACGGTTCCCCTAATCTTAACCAGTATGAAAATCTCCTCGAAGTTCAATACTCGAAGTGGTTGGCCAAAGCCGACGGTTCGGAATTTGTTTGTGAAAATTTTGAATCGCTAATTCAAATATAAAACAACTGCGAACTTCATTTATATTTGTAATATCGGAAGCTTTCAGACGTCGTGTCGTCCCATTTTGACCTTTACTGGGAATGTGCGCTGGCAGCACGTAGCGTTTAAGAGGAGCAAATTAGTTTGTCGACATAAATAGAAAATCAAAGGGAAAGTGGACATTATGCTCCTTTCCAAACGCGTCAATTTTAGAGAAATAAGTTCACGAATTTATTCAACAACTAACCAGATCACAGCGAGCTTTCTTTGGAGGAAGTTTGTACAAAGTGCGATTGATCTTAACAGACAGAAGGAAAATGTTGATGCATTTGTAACAAACAGAACTAGAGCCAAATGCAACCCCGTATGTATGGAAACACTTCTCAACGCTTCTCAATCACAACTGGTTAATGACAAAGAGTCGGAGAAGAGGAGTGATAATCAAAGAATTTACGGTTTCCAACGAACTCACACATCGCCGAACGAAAGAAATCACTCATCTACCTAAGAGGGCGTTGAAAGCGTCTTCTTGGTCTTCCCTCATCAAGCGTCTTCGAGGAAACTGCGGAGGCTGTACTCGGCTATCTTCTTCTGTTTCGAATGAGTGAACATGGACTTGTAAATCCGACTCAGCTGCTCGTTGTCGGGATTTTGCGCGAAAGGCACGCGGACTACCAGTCGACGTTTCGAAGGAGCTGCAAAGAAGTTGCGGCTAAGTGGCCATGAAGCCACACGACCGTAACTGTAAGGGCGAACCGCTCCCCCCACTCGCAGCACGTATCCGTTGGTCACACTGCAAGGAAATGTTACTTATTTTGCAATTATTGTAAACTGTTTACCCTGTGGATAGAAATTGAACCAGCAGCGTGAAACAGATGAATGCGCTAAAAACCTGACGCCCGGCTTTGCACATCGTCGTGAAGATGAATGGGAGGTGACTGGCGCTGACCCAATGACTGAAAGAATACCTGGAAAAAGTATATACGTCACATTTTGCGAGTAGGTGTTAATAGCATCTATAATCTGACAATTTTCAGATCGAAAAGTAAACACATCCATTAAGAAGATATAGCTTTATGGGAAAAGTTATGGGTCTCTCCAAAAACAGCACAGTCATCACACGTAAATTTATGCTAATAACACGATAGAAATAGAGCTGCTTTAATAGGGAAACATGGTAAATAATTGATAAAGGCAAAAACAGCTGGGCGACACGTCAAGTAGCTCATTCATCGAGTTAAAAGCTACAGTATCCGCGAGGAGCAATTGAAGTGGGAGGAAGGGGACCTGGACGTCACGTTCGTGCTTTTGCCAACTGAGATGATTTAGCATACGTCAGGCGTCGTTAAAAAACATGACGATTAAGCAGTGCCCAGGCGGCTTTATTTTAACTTTTGATTTCTCTAGTAAACTCAAAAACGTGCCCACCTAGGACCCCTTCACAGCAACCGATGACTTTAAGGGGCGTGTTCGCTAAGTTCCACAAAATAGCCCGCATATATTCTTTCTCCTTTGTTCATAAGCACAAAATTTGAACTGAAAAGTTAGCCCAACGTAACATTAGACCGCACACGAGTAGTTGGCCCACAAGCGGATATCTTATTTGGGAGCCATATGACGCATGGAAGGCGACCCTCTAATAAAATCACGATTCGCTTGACCAGCTCGCCCTGACGTCACAGTCTCAGTTCGGACAAAAGCACCGCTGGCCACTCCCCTTCTATTTTTTGCGTATTTTGTGCCGATTGGCCGTTGCTCGACAAACCAAAGAATACGCATGATGTATAAATGTAATTATTAAGAAATTACATTTACGCAAATCATTGCGCTGTGATTAATTACTCGCAGAGATAAACATGGCATGCATAAGGACTGTTTCAAAGAGGTCAGAAAACCACAATATTCAAATGTCGCTTTAATTACTTTGTGAGCTCGGGTTTTGCTGAGGAAGGGCACATAATGCGATGACTTACGCAAGTACACCTTCCATTTAACACGGTTTCACCTTAAGCGCGAGCCGAAAAACATTCAGCTCAGTGCCATTAAACTAAGCGATAGTGAATGGAAATCAGTATGTAAGCTACAGATAAAGTATTTGGTGATCGGATATCTAACGTAAATTTGAGTTTATCCCAAAAATGCGCAGACATAAAGCTCTGCAGAGTAAAGCGTTCTTCTCCAGTTCAACGTCTCTAATTAACATTTTGCCTCCGCCTTTAAATTCGAGCTTCTTCCTGGATGAAAGCTGGTCAGCATAAGTTTGCACTGCAAGTTAAATTAAGGCCTATAGGAAACGTTTAATTAAATTGCATGGTCTATTGCGCTGAATGGGGAAACAGACGACTTTAAGATAAGGAAACGGTTCACGTTGGTCCAGACGGGGTTCCCTCGATAATTGATGCGGAATTTTAAGCAGTAGATCGTCGTGAATCTCAGCGGTTTATCAGTTGATGTCCTTTGAAAAGTTCATCGTACACAATTCTTTTATTATAATTTTGTGTACATAATTTATTCTTCTATTGCTTCCGGAGAAGAGGTTGTGAATGAACTTTTTTCTTTGTGAGTAGGCCGAATTTCTTTGGTGTAGTCAGGCGAAAGTGCGCCTACGTGGATGCTCATTCGCTCTTTTAGGTAATAATTAATAATCGGTGACACCTGTTGGTTATCGTTGCCCATTTTTTTTGCCCGGAAAAACAAGGATGTGGACAATCATCTCAATAATGCAAAGCAGTTTAAAAGGCAGTACGCTCGAGTTCGGAATGCACTATAACTCATAAATGTGGGGCCTCGGCGATTTCTTCCGCTTTAGGGGTTTTTGCTCTCACACCAGTTACTCTCTCTCTCGTTAACTACAAGAGCCAACAAGGAATTGATTGCGTCATTCGAAATTTGAAAAAAAAATTGGAATCAACGATCTTTAGGACGTGGGCTGTTGGTGGAAGGTCACTAAAATAGTAACAGATTGGAAGCGTCGCCCCCATAATCAGCAAGTTTTGCTTATTTTGCCTACATAAATGCATTACATTATCCAACACACTTTGCAGGATGAGATGTCATAATTTTTCTAGATTTATGAAAGACACGATGCAGAGCTCAATGTTGAGCGTTCAGTGGGTGTATCTGCCATAGTGTATGCAAGGCCTATCTGTGCATAAATATACATAGACTGGATCTGAAACTGTAGCGAAGAAGGCAGATGAGTGGGCGAACTTTATATGCACCCACTTGCTTCATTGAACACCTCGGAGTGCATGTTAATTTAAGCGGTGAGTATGTATGTTACGACACAGAAACCGCTTTCCAAAGGCTAAGTACTAAGTGCACATGTCAGCCATAAGATTGCTTTGCAGAGATGCCAACATGAATGGAACAGAACACTGGACTAAAACTGACCGTTATCACGAGAAAGTGGAAAAGAAGAGGTGGCTTCCACAAAAAGAACTGAACACCCTGAAGAAAAAGCCAACCGTATAACTGCACACATTGGTCTCTGTATTGTTAAATTCGATTCAAGTACAAGTGCGGGATATTAATTACTTGCAATGTCTATGGATTTCATATTTAAAAATGTTTCTCTGTATGTTGTCGGCATCATGAACATCTGCCGATGCCCGGGACTTGAGGCCATGACGCCAAGGTAAACTTAATATATTGCAAATTCAATTCAAATTCATTCTGTCCATGTGTAGACTGCTTTTAAAAAGTTAAAAATTCAAAATTGCAACGTGCGAGTTTTGTCTTTTGTTAAGTGGTACGGCAACTGTGGCTCCAGTGGCATTACGGTCTCGCTAGCTGCGTTCGGAGTACAAGTATGGATGTTTCTCTGGATGTTTTGCGCTTCTGTTTTGGATGGAATTAATGAGAGAGATAATCCCAAATGTGCGCGGGGCAAACGAGCATTGCTCATCCCATAGCGAACAGTACCGCTCGAGCGGATAATGATCGTCGAAAACTGAGCAAACGACTCTCAAAAACAGGTATTCGGAAACGCTCGATGCCGATGTCTACATGATGGTTATATAAATTATCATCTGCACAGTTGTATGGCATCGGCTAATCGCGACCTTCTCGGTTGCGGCCTGTTCTATTGTAACTGGGCATGCGTCCTCTGTGTACACTACTTTTGCTCACCTTCGCGGTATTTGTCGTCGCTCATCGAACGGAAAATGCCGTTCCTATTGTGCAACATTCCGAAGATGGTGGGTTCAAGCTCGGTTTCCGAGTGTAATTTAAGTGCTAGAAAACGACAACAAAAATCTATCTGCCGTGGAGAAAGTCAGTTTGAGAATGGACCAAGAGAACGCTAAGTGCCTCAAAAAACGAAGTAACCCCGTTGCGGAGAAGAACATCGCTGAAGGCGCTTCGAAGGACATGCATATCGATAATATCCAGAAGGCTAAAGACGGTGTGGCCTATGAAATTCACGTAGATGACGGAAAACCAACACGTCAGGTAAGATGAATCCAAGTAACAATGATTATTGTAGTTTCAGGAAACTCCGCGGCGCCCGAAGCGTGCCCAGTCGAATTCCGATGCGGATAAACAAGGAATTAGAATAAGTAACGAAAACAAAACTCCTGGAGGACTTTCTTACTCAGTCGACTTCAACGGGGGCGACAAGGATAAGCCACATGAGAACGCCAGAAGTGCTGCGCTAAAGGACAGAGCTAAACGTACCGTTTTCTCGGGTATGCATCAAAGACGCACTGCATCCAATGAGACAAAGCAATCTTTAGAGGGAATAGTTCGCGAACCCAGCGAGCGGTTGAGTTCAATGGAACGTCACTCGGGTGACAAATTCAGACTCTCGAGGTTGCGTTTCGAAGAGCCGTCAGATGAGGAGGCATTCTTCGGCACTACGGACACAACCGAAAGCTGGATGGATAAAAAAGTCGAAGTCGCCGCCCCGAAGAATACTCCGCATGCGTTCCAGAGCAACGAAGTCCTTTTGTCGGAAATCAACAAAATCCAACCCTTGGATAGTGCCTTCGCCCAGAATGCGGACGGTAAAGGGCGCAACTCCGAGGACGGAGCTGCAATGTTCGGAAGTATTCGTCAAGACGAAAGTGCTGTTCGTCCGTTTAACACATTCAGGCCTTTGGTCCAGATCACAGAATCCTCTTCAAGCGAGGAAGGATCCCAATCAGACAGTGATAGCGCTCAGAACGATCCCTGGATACGTCGGCCAAGTCCGCTTGACTCTCGTTCGCCTGCTATCGGCAACCTCGTAGAAGACGAGTCGGATCAAGGATCACCTGAAGCTGCATCCAACTTTGAAAATGAAAACTCCATCAAAAGTGATGAGAGCAGCGAGGAAAAGATAGTGGTCGTCGTGGTCAACTCTCAGCCCGAGATCCGCCTCCCACTACCACCCCCTCCGTTCAGGTCATCAGAATCACGAGAATTTGGCGCACCGCCCACCGGGTGGAATCCACATCGCTGGCATCATCGCAGACCCCAGTTCCACCGATTCCACCATTTTGGCCCCGACAGCAGCTCTAGCGAATCGAATGAGAAAGGAAACCAACAAAACAAGATGGCACCGGGGGCGCACTATGAGACTAACTATATCACCAACAACATTGGAGTTCTTCCTAATCAGGAGGCTCCTTTTCATGAAGGCTTCCGACGTCACCCGATATTTGGATCAGTCATGCAAGTCGATGCTCCTCCGACGGAGAAGGAGGAGGATCCAACTCTTCGCAAGCACATTGCTGACAACCGTTTTGGAGGAACCGAGGAAGCCCCTGGAATGTTGCTTGTTGTCAGCGAGGAAACTGACAGCACCGACCCGGAATCCTTTTCTTTTAACTTGACCGTCGGACCGATGACGTTGGTTGTCATCTTTCTTGCCCTTCTCCTCTTCTTCTTTGTCCATGTAATTCGTCGCATGTTAGTACCTGCACACAACGCTTGCGCCCCACCGACTGTGTCTGTGATTCCCATGAAATCCTAAGTGATTTGTCGATCAAATACAAGTAAATGTGAATTTATTACACTCTGAGCAGAGCAAAACGAATCATAAGAAGGATGATCTGGTGCTTGTTGAGCGACTCCAAATCGCGTCCATCATGAATCTTGATGGTGTGGGCTTCTGGGTTAAGCCAGCACTGTAGACGGTACCACGTTGCGATCTCAGAGCTGTCAAGCTCCTCTTCGAGTAGTTCTTCGCTTTCCCTAAACGTGCAATTCATTTGGAATCCGAAAATTGTAATACTCAGGCGAGAAGTCCATATGCAGGGCGAGAGCAAGAAGAATCATCGACATTTGTTTGTACGCTGAATACACAATGTCACAATAAATTAAACACTTAACGGGAAAACTACCAAGCTTCCGCCGCTTTCCCTCCAGGTCAAGAAGGGAAGTGAGTGCCATTTAGAAAATTGACAATATGGCTGCAAGAAAGGGGAAGGAACATCTTTAAAAAACGTTTAACAACACGCTCATCTGCGCATTTCAATGATTAAACGATCACTAAGATTAGATTATTATAAAATACTAACACGTTTGATGCAGCTAGGTGTAAACACGTTTCGAGTCCGCTTAAACAATGCTAGTGTCACTAAACGTTGCAAATGTCGAATATAGGGAATTACGTGCACCAAGCGATCAAGCATAATTACGTTATATTTAAAGCATTGATTAAATTTAGGGTTTAATTTTTGGTGTACAACCAGTGGAGAATATTTGCAAGGCAAAAATGTGGAGGGCATTCATGTTCTGCCATTCTGAACAGCGCAAATAGACAAGAAGATGATAAATGAGAAATCCAGAAGGCCAACGCACTCCATAAATGTAAACTTTTGAATAGCATTTAATAATGCAAACGGACGAAACGAATTTTTGGGTCTGGATGTTCCTCTTTTCGTCGTAGCTAACCACTTTTACAATAGCCACTAATTGTGTGTGCAGTTTTCAGTGAACCCCATTGATATTAATAACCGACTGGACTGCGCGTTCGTTTCGCAGCGGTCTTTTTTGCCACTTAAGACGAGAACGTCGGGACTGGCATAAAAGAATGCCGTTGTTTATCAAAAACAAGCATATTCAGATTGTCGTTGCCCATGGTGATACAAGTTGTGTCACAGCGCAAAACGCTCAGGAATGCGAGGCTCTTATGCTCCTCGAGCACTTACCAACTCCGGATTATGCACATCCGTTCATCGTTCATGCCTTTCTACCCTTTCTGATTTACTGGAGATTCGTTCTTAGCGTTGCAGCTTTGCTTACCAATTTGTAATGAAATAAATTCGGTTGATAGCTGTCCGCGCAGCGTAATTTGATGACGTTGGCGCACCTTTACCTCGAAAAGTCAATTAAAAAGCAAGCGGTGGAAGCAACGCGCGCTCTTTCCCTCCGCTCCCTCAGCTTTGGCTACTTTCAGAAGCGCTTTTGTGGAAATACCGACACCATGCTACGGCGATATTCCGCCAACGGCATGGAAACGCTTCCATTGGACAAAACGGTCATCAGCATCGGAAGTGGACCCGACTGCGACATCGTCATTCCGGTGAGTGGACGCCCAGCAGAATCGAAGCTGAATTCAACGCCTCTAAGGATCCCAACCTTGCTCAGAAGCACGCCGAAATTGAATACCATCCGCTTCCGCAAGCCTACTTCCTTAAAGATCTTGACACCCTCTCCGGAACAACCTTCAACGGCGAGCCTGTGTATGGAATGGTTGAATTGAAGCCAAACAACACAATCCGCTTTGGGTATGGCCCCGAATACGTTTTCGAATTGCCCAAAGTAACGTCTAAGGGAAACATCAGAAAGGTATGCAATCAGCAAAACCTTACGGAGCATTGTGTTAAGATTACCAAGGGGCACGAAAACTGTTTGACTGCAAAGGAATCGACTGTCTCTCTGCCTGTGGTCGGTGTAAAGGAGGTAAAAGGTAGCTTGCATGCATCATCCCCCTTTTTAGAGAAAAATCTTGCCAGCTTTACCGACAAAACAGTACTCACATCCACCGCCGCGTCCTCGAAAAGTGCGCCTCAGCATGGACGATCCACGAACGCCAAGCGAGGAGAAAGAAAAACGTAGCTTCTTAACGACCGAACGTTTGTCGCCGATTTCTCGCGTTAGAAGTGCGAGTATGGATCCAAGCATATCAAAGAACTACAACAGTATCCTTCATAAGACAAGTGAGCCACATAATCGCTTCATTGGAGGGATAAGAAAGAGCGAAAACGGAAAAGTGGGCTCGAAGTCTGAGTTCCCCAAAAATTACGGTATGACTTCTCCGACCAGTAGTGCAAACAGCTCGGCCGAAATTTCAACGAATCGACGCAACACAGTCCTAGGAACACCTTTAAACTGTAAATACACTTCTGGAACACAAATGAGAAAAGCTAATTATAGGCGACTATACTCTTTCGACAAACAACAATTTACTTCAACGCGTAGTACGCCTACAAATGGAACTCCATCGGAGGGATTTGGAAATCAACCATCTCAGGGAACGAATTCTGCAAAATTCGGCCCCTAATGAGGGCAGCCGCGTCGACAGCGCATTTTCGTTCTCAGAAGCAGACGTCCAAAAGCCGATCAGTTCAAAATTCTGCCTTGAAATCAAAAAAATAAAATACGTCATTTAGACAGTCGCTCGCGGTCGCCAAGCGACATTCTCCTTTCATCTCACTCAGCTGTGCATAAGACGACCAATGTTTTCGACATCACACAAAGTCGTACGCTTGAAATGGAGATCGAAATTGGTAATGACTTTCTTCGGCTACTCACCCAAAGCATGCAGAAGTTAAACGAAAGGTGAGTGCTGCTGTTCTTCCATGCATATGTCGATCATTGTGTAAAATCGTAGACTGTTAACGTTTCCCATGCGAGACTACGCGGACATCTTCAGTGAAATGACACGCTGCCTCATAGATCCCCTTTCATGCACGGTCACAGTAAGTGAAACCGGCTTCTCCTAGTTGTGGTTATGACTCATATCTTTGTGATGCTTTACGAAATTGACAAAAGTAACGTTATTTAAGGATACGCAAAAGCAGTGCATTGAAAACATCAACAAGCGTTATATACTTATAAGCGAACGTCAAATCGCTCAACATTTGTTGGAAAAATACATGCAGGAGTCAGTTCAGGTAGGATAAAGTGTTGTGGACATAATCATGGCAACTGAGTGGAACATATGATGGTAGTACAGATTGGAACACATGGTAATCTGGCTCTTCACTATAAGTTAGGTTGCAGCCACTTGTGAGGCAGATCGAAATGATTCTTCCTGTCGTCCGCGATGCCGCAATGATTGCACGAGAATCAGTAAAGGTTTGCACGGTTTTTACGGCATGGTCTCGAGAATTTGGGGTAATTTACCATCGTCTTAACACTTAACACCTATATGTTCTGTGCTAGGACGAAATACGGACCAATGGACTTACAAGCAGTATGCTGCTGCATAAAGCGGACGCCTTGCTTTCGCGATTTAAGGAGAACAGCTTAGGGAAGCATTGGCTTCCACCATCGCTGACACCTCTCCTTCGCGTGGCTTCTCTGGAATTCAGGAAACGTATTGAGAGTCGAACTGTGAGCACAAAGGAAACCACAAGTATTCCGTCTCAGACAGGTGGCTATTCCGGTTTTTAATACGACAGCATGAATCAATTATTTAGATTATAATTGGAACGAAATCTGGGATAAAAGAGAACTAGTGAACAATGAAACTAAAGACGTGGAGACCATTGAGATGATTGAAAAGAGTTCTGAGGAGGTTGACACAGATAGCATTGTGGCAAGGTTGGAGGAAAGCGCGAGGAAGAGTCCCTCAAAAGATGGGAATTCCTGGGAAGAGCAGAAGGCCATCTGTGCCATCAAATCGGAAAAGGGCGAAGTCGAAAGAGCTTCGTTTTCAAAGGATGAAAGAGAAGAGGATTCTTCGCTGGAAGACGGCATACATTCCATCTCCACAGCGCCACCATCCGTGTGCTCCTCACAAAAGGTAGTGCCCTTGTTCCTTGTCCTTGAAGTGCTACTTCTAATGCAGGCGTTCTAGACAAGCACGGACACGGAGCAACTCGATCACTTGCACGAGTTGGCCCGCAATATCCGAGACGTGTTTCAGAAACTCGATCTACAAGCCGAAATGAGTGGCGACGAAGGAGGTGTGCTTAAGTCCAACGTTGCCCAAAATGAAGACAGCTGTGGTACAGACACTCCACCAAGCACGCCGGTAGAACCAATTTCTGGTAGCCCTCCAGCTGAGATGCTGCGACAGGATGGCCATGACACAAACGAGCAGCTGCAACCAGCGATGAAAAAGAACTCAATGGAGGATGATTCCTCTTCTACAGTTTCCATCTCTCTTCCAAGTAAGATGTTTGATAGAATATTATCTGGACGCATGTCTCAGCTATTATTTCCAAAAGCATTGATGTGGTGGAGTCCAAGTGCGTCGATACTGAAGAGCCAGTTGAGGACGACCTTCCCCTTCCAAGCGTCACGAAACACAAAACTTTGGGCGACGGTGGAAAGAAAGATGACCTAACGATTTGTAAACGGCAAGGTTTAGATCTATCTTTGTTGAGCACGGAGCCAAATACTTTAAATCTGGACTATATATCTACCGTGCGGTCAGATGCGCCATCCAGATTGACTCATCGTTCCGAACATCAGTAACGCTGCTTTGTTATTGTCTAATTCTTTTTTTTGTCTTTAGTTCAGAATTGGATGAACCGATTACCGGCGAAGACACTGGAAAAAGAAAAGGATCCTCAGAGGTAAGAGAGAAGAACTGCAAGGAGTTGATGTTATATCCATGTCTCAGTTTTGGCGCTTAGCGACGAACTTGGGAAGAGCGCTTGCTCTCGAGCAGGAAATTAACAAAACTCGTGAGGAAAACTTGAGGGAGTCGGAAAAGAGAGCTTCTGTCATGGAATCATTAATGATCGGGATCCATGAGATCCTCGAAAATATCAAGACGGAACACGAGAAATTGGATGCAGAATCGAACTAAAATAATAACTTACATATCCTAACAGTATTTGTCCTTGTAGTTTTGGTAGATCTTCGGCGTTTAATAAATCTTCATCATGTCGCATTATTAGTTTTATTAACAGTTGACGTTCGCGCTCCCTGTACGAAAGAAGAGAGAATAATTACAATCCAATATACAGCATTACAGATCAGAGATCCGCAGCCAATTTACGGATGCTTTCACTTTCGCGGCGTGTTCCTCCTGGATGTGATCCACTTGATACATATCGCACAACCGGTTCCGAATGGGGAGGAAAATCAAGAAAGCAGCCGTTCTCAACGGAGACATCTCATTCGGTTCAAAGCCTATCCCTCCCATTTTGGAAGCCGAGAAGTTGTTGTGTGACTCGTGGTGTGTCTTCGTTTCTCATTGTGCATCAAGGCTTTTGTTTTGTGACGTCGGTTGCAGAGGGAGCAGCTATGACCCCGACACAATTCGCCCCCCAAGAAGAAAACAGAAAGTTGAGTACGGAATGCAGAGTAGGAACTGGAGCAAAACCGAGAAGAACGGCGCGAGAATTTTTTAGAAAATATTTCTTAGAAGGTGAGTGAGTCCCGTCGTTCAAATGATTCACGTTCTTTAGGTCAAACTCTTGAGGAATCAGCAAAGGAAAAACAGGAAAACATTCCATTGGATGCAACCCTTGATGAAATCATATTTATAAAATATCGCAAATTTATTGCCTTTCTCGTCCCGTTTATAATTGCACAGGTATGAATTTAGCACAAAAATGGTGGAGATCAGCGTTTTTAGACAGTGTGGTGGTTGACGGCGTGGAAGTATAACTTTTTTGAGCTGTACCCAACCCACTGGCACATGCCGATTACGATGATTCTTGGTGCAACTGTGGCCGGTATTTGAGGTCTCGCTTTGTTTCCACCACACAAAAACATTTAGGGATGACGAGCGAAGGAGGTGGTGCGGTAGCCTTCCCTGTAATGACTTTTGTCCTCCATATCGACCCCACGACGGCGCGAGACTTCTCTTTGATGATTCAGTCTGTCGGTATGTTGTTGTCGGCCACACTTTGACTTTTCTCGAAAACAAAGCACCAATGAATTCGCCGAAAGATTGCCTTCAGAAAGTGCTCAGTACTAGTTGTGCTAGAAGGGAGCCAAAAAATAGACATACATATCTATTTACACTATTAATGTTTTAGAAGACATTTAAATATTATTTTTTAAAGAAAGATGTTATCTTTGAAAAATATCTCTCGTTGGAAACAGCTTTAAAACCAAACAACCGGCGTTGCCAACGCTACCTACGGAGTCAATGGCTGCTAACACAGCTACGAAGCATCGAAACTTTGAGGTGCCGATGGTGCTAGCCTAAATGATGTACAGTTATTATGTCTATATCACCAAATCTACCTACTCAAGAATAAGTTTACAATTTTCAGCGATGACATTGTCGCTCTTTGTCATTATCTTCATGCAAATCCAGATAGAATGGCGAGCCATCATTTTAGCAACTGTCGGAGCCATTCCGGGAGTCATTATTGGATTCGAACTTGTAGGTCCCTTCGCTGTTGTGCATTACGACTGACTGCAGCCCTTCAGCTCGACCCTCTGTTCACTGGACCCCAAAAGAAAATGATGTTCGTCTCATGCTGGTGCGCTTTCGCAATCAGTCTGTGGATTTTGAATCGACAGAAGAAACGCACTACGTACACAAAAATTCAGAATTTTTCTCCATGGAAAGCAGCGGTTTTAATTGCGACCGGATTTGCCGGAGGTGTTCTGGATTCGATGGCTGGGTCAGGAGTAGATATTTGCACTTTTTCCGTTGTCACACTGCTGTTCCGACTGAGTGAGAAGACAGCCACTCCCACTACCGTAGTACTGATGGGTAAACACTCTTACGACTCAATACCGCACATCATCTTCCGTTTAGGCCTCAATTCGATAATCGCTGTTTACTGGAGAACGGTCATGATGGGGGATATTGCACAATTGGCGTGGGACTACATAAAGGTGACAGTGCCAGTATCAGTCACATTCGCCCCGTTTGGAAGTTTCCTGGGATCCCACTTTCACAGACTGGTCAGAATACACAAAGTGAAGTAGTGAGCAGCAATTTTTAGGTGCTGGCAGCATTTATTTACGTCCTGGAAGCTGCGGCACTCGTCGGGTTTCTCCTCACGAAACCTTCCATCACCCTTCTCCTCGCCGGATCGCTCATAATAATTGGAGGCTTTGTCTTCTTTTCGTTCCTGAGCAACGTGGGCGAGCAGTTGATGGAATCAATAGAAGCGGAAAAGAAAGATGCAGCTAAGGAAAGCCAGCCGTGATTCGGCGTTATTTACACGCGGTTTAATATGGATCCGAAGAAACATTGCTTCGCGGTCACTCCAAAGCTTCGGTTAAGAAGTTTTATTCTGTATCCTTACACGTCATTCATAAACGAAAGAAATAGACAGAGCGATCACAACCGTTTCTAAGAGGTCAAAACAATCTGTTTATCGAAGTCGCCGAGATCAAATGCGACCACTTGCAAACAAAACGTTCTGAAGAATATGACACAATCGGACTCATCAATTGACTTATTTGACTCTAAATGGAAGTAGACGGGTGAACTACACTGGGAGCCGTAATATTTACAACGGACTATGAAAGATGAAGACATATTGACCTAAAGAACCCACACATAAAAAGGAGAAAATGGCAAGTTTTCGCACGTTTTTTTTCAAGTTTTCGCAGGAGGTTTCTAGGAGGTTTTTCTCTGCGATTGTACTTTGCAACAACAAATGAAATGACTAGAATCGGTCAGTCAGGTAAGTAGGGTATGTATAGATGTTGGAAAAAGACGATCGAAGATAGCCAAATTTTTGGAGATTTTTGGCGAACAGTTGCGTTCAAGGGGAATTGAAATGAAGGACAATTCTTGGGGCTTAGAAGATTTATAGACTGTGTATTGCTGGAAGATTCTTTAGAAGGCTCTACCCGACAGCGTCACCGGACTTCACGGATCCTGAGCGGCAATCACGCAACCTTGGCTTTTGTGATGTTTGAGCTGATTTTGAAGGGTTGTTATCGACTTCCGCAGATTTTCGATATCCTGCAGGAGGTTGGCCCCGCGAGTCCGCTCGTGACTAACTAAACCTTCAAGTTCCTGGATCTTCTCCAGTTTCCGCTGGCGACATTTAGTCGCGGCGAGTCGGTTCCGAGCTCGCTTCCTCTCCAGTTTCTTCTTCTCTTGCTCATCGAGGTCAACTCTGCAACGGCATGAATCATAACTCAACATAATTAATGAGGCGCATTCTGTTTTTATGAATCATCATTGTTACGTCCAAATTACAAAGCGAATTACTTACCCATTCATGAAGCTCATATCCTCCTGACTTCGACTAGAGGAACAACTCGCACCGTCCATGGAACCGTCGTCCATTGACGATGGAGGAATAGGACCAGGCATGCCCGAAAACATGCTGTTCATTCCAAGCGAACCAGCAGAGGAAGACGGCATTTCAGGCTGAATCTGATTCAGAAACTGCGGTGACAGCATGTTGGGGTTCGGCATGCTCGACGGGAGCACCTTCGAATTGGGCATCATGGAGCTACTGGAAGAATTGGGGACGACATGAGGGAAGAAGTGAGGAAACATGAGTCCGCTCGCGTCCTGGTGATGGTGAGGGTTCTGCATGTTGATCAATTCAATGTATCGGACGCTGAAAATGGATACGGTAATCACAAAAAAGAAAGGAGCATTTGAATATAAACGCACAGCACACGTATACTGTGTCCGTTTTCCGTGACTGTCCATCGTATTGGGAAAAGCTGGATTATATCTTTATGCAAAGACACGCGCAAGAGCGCGGTCGCGCCTTTGGAATGAATCACAACGCTGTTTTGGATTAAAGGTTGGATGGATCGTTTGGTGTGCGTTGGGAATTACGCAGACGAGCAAACGCCATGACTCATAGGCGCCGACAGAGCTGTTCTCCCTGACGCCGCTCCTCAGCCGTTGTCGGCGCTATTTGCAACAAAGCGATCCTCGTTTTGACTGTAGCGCAATCGAAGCATACGGTAGCCTCAAAACACGAAAAGACAAAACATCACTTTTGCTCGAAATATTTCACTAAAAGGTATATCCTAAGCGTCTCTTAGCGCTATTAGACAACACACGTAGGAAATACGTAGTTTCATGCTTGTGTCACCATTCCTGAACATATAGAAAGATGCTCTGAGCAGAAAAAACGGCAGCTATTCGTGGATGTAGCACTAGCTACCGATTAGAAGCAAAGGATAGTACCACGAGATCACCCGCCCATCCACCAATCGCGTTTGCGGAATGCACGAGGTGCGAACTACCGTAATCTTGAGTGCGCCCGCTCTCTAGATACCCACTACCGACGTCTTCGATTTCGAAATATCAACTTATAGATTTTCGAAATGCATCGGGTATGTGTTCCGTTCACCTATCTCTTTAGTATACTTTACGTGAAAGGAATCCATTTGTTTCGCGCATTGTATTACAAAAGCAATCTCTTCTTTGACGTCATCATCTACTAGAAACCACAAAAAAATATAAAAAACATATCTTTCGCGCCGTTATAAGCGTCTAAGGAAAGCGATGACTAAGCAGGAAAACTCAAGCGAACAAAACACGCATAGATGGATTCGACGAAGAGAAGTCTGAGAACGGATTGCAATGACGCTGACTCTCGGCGATATGAAAGAAATTAGCTTAAGGTAACCAATTTAAAACACGATGAACAATTATCCGAACATAATTGAGCGAGAACGAGGAAGGCAATTGCCCCTCAGTTTGACCGTTCTGGAGGAACCCGCCACGAGTGGAACGGTCACAACTCCGCGCCTAAAGTGCACCGGCGATAAATGATCGTCCGGGCGAGCGGCCGAACCCCGTGACTCATCGTTCCCTTACCGGTGCGTCTCTGCGTTAGCATCGTGGAGTATCCTAGTGCCCGAGTCGCCCACGCCGCCCGCCCCTCAAAAAAGCAAATAGACAAGCGAAAAGAATACTGACAGGTTTGTTTGTACCGACACTGTTCCTGGAGACAACAAACACCCTCAAGTAGATGCTACCTGATGATTCAACAGAGTACGGTATATATGATGAGATTCTGGACTACCCCTTAGTGGTTACTTTTCAACTATGTTCAGGTTGCATCTGCCAGTTTAAAAAAGCGCTTCTCTTACTCTTAGTGAATGCGCTCCAACGAAATCGTATCGTCTTAGCGCTTTTCTCGTTTCAAAGCCTTATGGATGACTCACTATGCTATGTTCCTCATATATCATGGCTTACTGTACGAAATATTAAACGTATACCGTGATTTCAACCTTCGTGAATGTGCTGTGATTTGAACTTACATCTCGTTGGCAGCGCTGACCGTCGACGAGGGAAGTGAGGTTGAAGAAGCTGCTGGTAAAGGTAGTGAAGTAGGGACGGCGGGGACTGTGGGAACGGCGGGAACGGCGGGAATGGTGGGCACTGCGGTGACGGTGGGAACGACCGCGGGCTCGGGCTTTGCAATTTCTTTTGGTTCCGGCACTGATTCAGGAATGGGGACCACAATCGGCTTGGTTTCCACAATATCAGCTATGGTTGTAGTGCTGGTCGTAGATGTGCTCGACGTTGAAGACGAACTTGCATTCACGCTGATGCTTTCAGATGAGGTAGGAAGTGAACTTGATGAAGTAATGGGATTGGAAGGTAGTGTGGGAGTTGTTGAAAATGTGTACAGAGGGTTGAGAAGACTGGGCGAAGGGACGTTGTTCGGTATGAAGTTGTTTAGCCGTTGGACGTGACTCAAAGCATCTAAACGAAAGATGTTTCAGTGACTTTAAATGAAACGTTGTATTCCTGCTTTAGAGTAAGTTCTGAACCCTAGCGATACGTGTAAAACGCTTCGTTGTCATTTAGGCACCAGACGATGGTATATTATGACTTTGTTCTCAGGCACATAAAAAGATGAAAATGCAAATGAACGTCACGCTCGCCTAGTCTTCCTGTGAGATGCTACAAGAGGACTGTCGGCGGAATATGGAAATCAACGCCCTTCGCCGTCTTTATACGTAAACAGTCTCTTTTATGACTGCTCCACGATTTATGTAGCATATTCACGGGGTCCTTCTCATCTTCCCTCTAATATCTCTGAATACATAGAGGTCATACACGTACGTTTACTTGTCCCTAGTCAAAATGCTAAATTAAAAGACTATTTGGCTTATGGTAGCAAGCCTGTACATGCAAATCTTTATTACAAAGAAACGAAATCTCGTGTAGGTTTCTTGGGAAATTCTGTCCCGTGCGGTTTTAAAGAAAGATACGCTCTTGGAAATACCAGATTTTAGGCTAGATGCTCTATTCTTAGGTCACTCTATAGATCGAAGGTGATGCCTGCCTATGCGACGTCTTTCCCACAGTAATACACAACCACGGCTGGATAGAACATAAGAGTCTGCGTTGCCTGAAAATTTTGTCGTCTGGAATATTTGGGCTCACAGTTGTTCTCTAAATTATTCGCAAACCTTATAAAAGATTTCATAAAATCCAGCATTTTGTCCACAGGTTTTGCTGTTTTAAATAATTTCAGAGGTGAGAAGAAGAGGAGATGTTTATATAAAAGTTTATAAAAATCGCGCAAAATCGATGCTATTCCGCAATATTCGCGCAGATAGGGCAGAATTCACCGGACATGCGTGTAGTCAGGCCAAAGTCCAAATCGTTCCCGGCACTCGGAAAAGTGCACACTTATAAATTGCACAAATATCGCCAGAAATGTTTAGAAAAAAATTTCTAAAAATCGCCAAAACCTAATCTAAGCCTGGACGTAAACATGCATTCAGGGTTGGCTTTGCTTCCCCCACATCCACAGCTCATTCAAGTCTACCGTTCCCAAATCTAACGATGTCTCAAATGCACGGATACCCACTACTTTTAGTTACTGAAATGTCAAATCACCGGGAAGACGGTACCACTTCCTCCAATTGATTGGATGTAGTGTAAACCATATGCCTATTCCCTTTCTGTATGCTCTGAATACCGTAACGTTTGAGCAAGTGGACACACCTCTTCTACTCGATGAAAATTTCAAAATGAGCCTTTTTGGCTCGCTCTGTACGGCATCAGCGCAACTGATCCGAGGACAACTGATCCCACGGACGACTGATCCCACGATATCGAAATAGATCAGTTGTGCCCGACCCCTCTGTATATTGTTAGAAATGGGATCACATTTATATGTGGCTGCATTTGCTCGTCTTACGCTTCTTATAATGACAATCATAGAGGTTTATCAGTAGCGCCTAGAAGCAGCTTTCAAAGACATGACTATCCGCACCAATGTGTTATTTCCCGCCATTTTGTTGTTAGCGTCTTCTACTGAGACAGACATTCAAGAAAAGACCTTACCCAAAAAACCTTGCGCATACTGTGCTTGCGCCTGCGAGACATCCTGAGGTCCGAATATCTTTGTGGGCGTCGGGGTGGCAACAGTTTGGAGTGTGGCAACTGCAAAAGCTGAAATACATGATAGAGTGCACAACGTCGATCATCTTACTCAAAGGCGAAATAATCTGACTCTGCAACTTCTCGTAATCGATACCGAAGGGCATCGTCCTCCGTTTTTTGGGCGGCGAATCTGACGACAAATCCAGCGTCAGCATGGATTTGAGCTGTTGATACGAGGACGCCGATGTTGCCACGGGTAGATCGCCAGCACTCATCTACAATTAGTGAGATGAGTGGATTTTGGTCACCTTGCACTGACGGCAGTTAAGAAGCAGAGAGCGCACGAGGTGCTAAATCAGATAGGAACTCAAACGTACGCGCGTACGAGATTAGACTTAATCAATAGCCATATTTCATCAAATCCGAGGGAATTTAAACTTGTGTAGCACGCAGACCTCGCAGCTGCACATTGGGCTTCGTGTGACGAATAACATGAACCGATAGCACCTGTAGGTTGCAGTTGGCAAGGAAGGAAAGCGGCCGTTGGCACCCAAGAGAGCATCAAATCAGAAGTGCTCATTTACTAATCCCATGTGCCATTCACTGTTCACCTTTGGGGCGTAGTTATGTCAGAGGAAAATATTATTCCTTTTGTTTAAAGTAGACGTAAACATCTTTTGAATGCACATCCGCGGATTAGACGTTTCGCAGTCGGTAGCGCGGGGTGCAACCGACATCACAGGAAACGTAACTAAATGGTGGAAGAAAAGTTTGAAAAAACTACTGATCAAAGACGAGAGTTTCCGTTCAAGCGTTAAGAGTACTCATTAAGCAAATTACTTTCTTATCATGTTCGAATTACATCCAGCGAAAATCACTCCCTCCATTCAAAGGTCACTCCAACTGCTTTCTTGGAATTGTAGAGCCGCACTAATGTTTTTGAGACGGCTAAGCAGACTGAAAGTGGACGGTGGCGCAAGCAGGGCTCTATTTCTTAATTCAATTTACATATTATTAGTGCAAGTTACAAATAATGAATTAACGCCTCGAAAACAAACCATTGGATAAGTGGAAAATAGTGCCTTGCACAACAGCAGAAATTCTTTTTAGAAACCGAATTTTCATTAACATTCCACCACCACTAGCTTAAAGATGATTAAGCACCATTCGTTTGGAGAGAATGCCTATTCAGTTGACTTAATCACTAGCTATTGGAGAAGGTCATGAAGAACCTGGAGCATATGGCCTGACTCAGGGATGCTCGAGATTTGCCACGAGGTGCGTGTCCCCAGACTGAGCGCTCCATCCAAAGGGCAGTTCCTTCCGAACACCAACAAATGGTCAGGAAGCAAGCTGCTGACCACCGCGCACTTCGAAAAAGCCAGAGAGTGAGCGGACGCAGAGGCGCGAACTCACGCAAATGAAAAAGCAAATTGGACATGGTTTTCATTGCAGGCTGCTGACGTCATCGGACAACACGCACGCGATTATAGTGCGCCTGAGAACAGTGTACTTTGTAAGCGACCAACGGTTTCAAGGCGATCGAATTTGGAGGCAGTGACTCATATTCCTTGCAGGGTAATCTGGTTAGCGATCAGAAAACGTTGTGATCACCTCTTGTGAGTGAGTATGTAGCAAGGGGAAAAGTGTTGAATCAATATGACACACGTCGCGCGAGAGATATATGCTCTAGACGGCGGCCAGGCTAAAATGCCTAACAGAATCGAGTATCTCTCACGCACTGATTACTCACTAGGATAAGGGAGAGTCAGCGGCGAGTCGCTCGCTGCCGACGGTGACGTTTAATTTCCGAGAGCACTGGCATCAGATATCCGGCCAACGTCAACTTCAGTGCGCTTTCATGGGTTTCAAGAACGCATGCCGATAATGTCCATCAAAAACAAGGGGTTCGTGAAAACAAATTATTTATACACAATTAGTGCGGAGTTCGACAGCCTTATGTTTCGCGCGTAATGATCCAGCCTCCCTCAAACAATAAGTTTGCTCTATAGCAAAAACACTTTCACTTGTGAAAACAAATAAAAGCATTGGAGGAGAAATCCTAGAACTTCTGGAGCCCAATTTTTATCTTTTCAATCGCTTCTACTTTTTCAATCATCATGAGCGCCGTCGCATGTGCTCCTCTTCGTTAGTTCATATAAGATACGTCATAAACCGGCTCCGTTCTCTTGATAAGCTTAGACGTTGTTCAGTTGCACACACTCATTCTTGTTTCTTCTCTCTCGTCTCGATTGACTGTTGTGTTTAAAAAACCAACAATCAAATTTGGATACAGAATTTTATAACCATTCTGCACCTGCTTATCTCTCGATAACGCAAGGTTGCTTTTGTCTTTGGTGAACTCGCCATCGCTCACAATATGAATCAACGCTGATCGGTGTCGATGAATGGGCGAGCGAGGCGACGGCGCACAGGAATGAATCAGAACTCGCTGTGGGGGTCGAAGCTGTCACTCTAGTGTGGCAAAGTGAAAATCACTGTTTGTAGCATCAGCTGCTGCGATCGAGGAGTACTGTGTAAACAAAAAGGTTGGCAAAGAGATGAGAACTAGCTAGGTTCACGACATTTACGTAGACACTTCAATGCATTGATTTTTGCTACTATTACGTCTTTCTCTGTGACGTATAATGTCCCCTTGTTGGGTGTGGTTTAAAAAAACATGTTCCCTATTCATCAATATGTTCGAAAAACTGAAAGTAGCACGAAAGTGGCATGGAAGTTCATTCCAACAATTCAGCGCTAACGTGTAGTGTTCACACACAACGACCGTTCCCGGTTCTGGCGTTTTTCATGTGGTACAGTCAGATGTTTGAACTGTATTTGGTTCATGCAAAACACATAGAGTCCGCCGTAAACTGACCGCCAAAACCAGAAATCAACTTATTTTCGGTGTAAATAGGAGGCAAAAAGCGAGCAATCGATCGTCAACTGTGCTAGTGGTTGAGTGATTTCTTAAATACTGAAAAAGTGGTAATCATTGAAATCCCACAGCGATTTGCGCGTCGCACAAATCACGCTGCGAGATCAATCTTAGGAAATTTGGTGAGATCAAACGACGCAAAAGACGACGTCCGACCAGGAAACAGAAGTCGCGCGCATCGAACTTTTTACCTTCGCAACGCAAGCTCATGACCCGGTGATTAATTGGCGTTAAATGATTAGGAGTTGACGCTTACAACGCAGTCACTTACAGTGGAAAGGCGCCGCGCGTCGTTCAGCGCATCCTGCTCATCGGAAAGCCGCGACTGTCACAAGAACGCAAAAACAGTCGAGCAAAAAGTTTCACAACTTCGTTCTCTATGTGTAACGTTTCGCATTCAAAAAGCATCCAAATCTTATACTAGGATACAATAAAGGAGGGAGAATTATTTCAATATACGAATAAATGAAATAGATAATACTGACTAAACCATGAACAGCAGAAAAATGAAGTGAACCGCAAAAAATCGATGCTTTTAGAGAGTGCACCAGTATTATTCATTCTCAGTTAAAGAGTTTATTAGAGCTGATAAGAGAAAGGAGTCACTCAAACGGCCACTTAAGGGTCGTACTTTATTAGAGCCAAATAGTTCGCTCAGCGTTGTATAACTCACACATAGAAGAGACACGATTGTTTCGCAAAAACACACTTATAAAAGGCTACAAGTTGTGGAAAGCGACGGCAAGTGACAGACACGTGGGTGCCTGATGGTGTATGCACGGTGGTCGCATAGAACGACTGACAAGGCGGCGACAAATATCTCAGAGCGCAAAAAAAATCGCGACCACACGCAGGAAGAAGATGCAGTGCGGTATATATTCGATCCTTAGGCTGAGAGAAAACGAGCTGTTCGCTCGACTAGAATGAGTAGATGAACCTTCGGCGCGACGGCAAGGTGGAGGACTATCACGTACATGAAATTCCATAGGAACAGAGGTCAAAAATAGAACCAAGCTATTCAAATAATCAGCTATTGAACATAGAAGTGATGTGTTACATCCACTCAACGAGCAATGTGTGTGGCGAATTAGATGACTGGAATAATGTTAGAGAAATTGCACCGTTAAAGGCAATGACACTCCAATTAGTTACAGAATGCTAACCCGTTGATGCGGCTGTCGATGGTAACTCTGCGCTCGTCATCATCATATACTACCCGATTAGTCGCTCAGTTTTAGCGCCCAGAATTCACCTATACCTTGGGCCAAGCTATAGGTGAGTTTAGGGAAACGAAGCAAACGGAACACCTGTTGCAGCAAGCGAGTAGGTGACAACGTAAAGTTCCGGTGGCGAATGTATTGCCTTCACTCCCTAAGCCAAACGAAGGATGAGTTGATTACTCATTGTTTTTGTTTTCACGGAACCATAAGTGATCACTGATGACCAATCACATCCTTAATTTTCAGTAGGAAATGAAAGGGATTCTTGAGGTCCTTTCTATTCCTGTCGATCCCAAATTATGAAGTTATGGTAAGAAGATGATTTGTGTTGTGTGAGTACTGTTATGTCAGGCAATTAGTTCCATTTAAATTGGAGTTCCTTTTTGGAGTGCCGTAAGAGACATTTGCATCGAATAAGAAGTTTAGGAACGAGAGTCGAGGACGGCAGCGACGAAGAAGTAGAAGTAACGATGAGTGGAGCGGCTCGGGATGAATAATCGCCGCCGCGTCGTCATCAATATTGGCTGCGGGAGAAAAAAGACACAGAAGCCAGGCTGACTCAGCGCGCCAGTCGGGGTACACTCACCGCACACGCACACACAGATCCACAACACACGAAATTCGCTCGTCTCGTCTCTCTTGTTCGCCTTCACTCTCGCCCGCTCTCTTTCTTGCCGAACGAGATTCTAGTCGTCTGCTCCTCCCTCTGACGACGCCGAAGGTGGGGTGTATTTAAGCGGGGAGAAAAGTCGCCGCAAGCGATGACAAGAGAGTAGGCGTACGTGGTGAGCAGCTGAGCGACGCGGCAACATACAGGCGCGCAGTGATCACCGATTGATAACGACGGTGATGATAAAGGGCGCGTCGCACCGCAGCTGAGCACAAAATATGCGAGAAGAGAAGGCGAAGAGAAACCGCCACCGATTCGACCTGTTCATAATCGGCCTCGGGAGCTACTCACACCTATCAACTAATCACCAAAAGCGTCCGACTCGAGCGCGTTGGATGACGCACCGCAAGGTGTTCTGTCATCTTCAGAAAGGTCAGCGGAGTGCGTTCTTGGGACAGTTAGCGAATAAATGGCGAATATGTATCTGCCTGATTCTAAATTGATTATTATCCTAATTTCCTGGAGATTTATCGCTTGCACAATCTATATTTTGCAAAATATAAGAATCACGCAAGCAGACGTTCTGATTGAAAGGTTTGACGGCGTCGTCGTCGCCGTGCCTGTGTGTGCATTCACGGCCTGCTCCGTCATCCTCCCCTCCAGGACACTCGGCTGGTTGGTTCATGGAAGCGATCAAAACAGACAAACAATCGCGCAGGGGAATGAGTCATTCACTCTGCGACCACAACCACCAATTGCCATGCGCTCACCCGTCGAGCGCCATCAGTGGCTGGCGACAAGTAACTTAGGGCGACACGTTCGAAATTATATTGGCGTAACGATTCGATTTTTACGGGGAACCTTCGCAAAATAGCCTCTGTTGTCAAATGTCACTAGATGCCCCTGAACAACTAACCTGGGAGCTATCGTGCTCCATCAGTCATCGCCACACTTGTGTCGTCCAAAAACGGACTGTTTTTGAAGATCACACCTTAGTAAAAATATTCCTAGGGGTTCTAAATTAATTGTTCACACAGCTTAATTATTGTTGTAGTAAAGTTCTTTCACCCAGAAATCTCTATGAATAAGCGCTGTTTCCAATTCACAACGCTGTAAGTGTTTGAATCTGTCGGCAGCACTGTCTCCTTTCTGTCACCCTTCAGCACACTGCTGTTAATGCCATTTCAGGAGCGTTGTGTACCAGTAACAAATAAAAAAATAACGAATTATGAGCACAAAAATTTTTACTGTTTCAATGTATGGAAGTCATGAATGCTCTGTACGTTGTACCCTGAAAAGATCTGCTACAAATGCGGAGAAATGACGATATGCCGATGTCCAGGAGATTTTTCACCCTGCCTTGCATTCGATAGTATAGAAGAAACCTTTCGCATACGTCTATCTCTCTTTTCATAACCTTCTTCAAAGGATGCCGGTATTGACACTACCTGTTTTTGTACGAAAAAAACTATATGTTTGTTTTTGATCAGCAGAGTTAACGCTAAACCACTCCTTTTCAGTTTGCTGATTAGGAAAACTGGACAAATTCCGAAGGCTGTGCAACATAATGGTCCCGTAAATACATGTGTGCACGTGAAATAGTTTTTGCAAGTTAGTCGTCGCAAGACCACAGGCAGTAATGTAGCGACTTCTTGTATTTCATGACGAATGACAAATTAACGATTGACATGTCGAATTCTAAACAATTTAGTGTTTTTTATGTTTTAATTTCAGTATTTCGAAGAGATCGATGCTATCCACTGCAATAAGCAGTTCGAATTCGATTGGTCCGCGTAAGAGCGCGATTACGTGTCGTTCATTTCCCATGTCTCCACCGCTATTGTTATGCGGTTCCGTTCCTTCTGATTTCGAATATAAATACATGCTGACGTTATTTGTTTATGCCATGGCCGTATCCCTGGGCAGGTCCTACCGCGACTAACCTTGTTGTCTTCTTTGTCCAAGTGTCCACTTCTTCTCGATCGCAGTTCTGTGTGCCGCTTTTTTTATTTTCGTGTACGATTGGCCTGCATTCGTTTTTGATATTGCTATCAGCATTGTTTTTGCACTTACTAGTAGAGCATTTCATTTCAGTATCGCTGTGTTAACCGTCCTGATGAATAACTTCAGTCTGGAGTTCTTCGATGGACTTTTGAAATGGGTAATCATTTTACTCACAAGGAATGTATCCCGCGAGTTTTTCGCATTTTAGATGAAAACTTTGGGTACCGATGGGACTGTGGAATCAGTGTCCTCTGGAAGTGGCGTTGCGCTGTGTCTGCATCGAATGTAAGACGTTGACTTGATTCTGCCCATAAACTGCAAGCCTTATTGCAGCGATTCCGTTTTCTTCTCTAGTGAATGGCTGCAAGAGACGCAGCGAGTGGATCAAGATGCTAACTTTCGCGTCAAAGCGAGTAATGTTCGCAAAGTGATCCGTAGATTGGGAGACTATTACTACGAAGTACTGAAAAGGAATCTAAGAGACTCCGACAAATGGTTCGTAGATGCTGCAAGAATCGGTAACAAAAATTATGCTACTTGGTGCAAATTGATTTAGGCGAGTTCCAGGATCGCACTCATATTGAAAAATTACTCGTTCTTACATTTTCTGCCGCCACCCTAGGCCCTCGTTCACAAGGTATTTCTTTTCCGAATGCAGTTTTGGACTTTGCTTGTGTTTCCTTAGAATTCGTTGGGCAACTTAACGCTCTGCAACTGAAGTCCTCCGTTCAGAAGGAACTGATAGCCGTGATAAGTGAGATAAATCGCGATATGCCACAATATGGCCAACCAAGCGTAGATCTGAATCGCAGCAATAGCGTTGGTGACGGAAACGTAGATGGAAGCCTTTATTCTCCACTTCAGACAGAAGTGCGCCACCAACGCTCATTAAGTGATTTGGAAAACGATAATACACGGCTGAACACAATAATTGATTCTTGCAAGGCTACGGTGAGACTAATCGAATGTAGATGTGGGAGGGCATAAACATCGCACATTTCAGATCCAATTATTGACAAATGAGAAGGAGGATTTGTTGAGTCATTTGAATGAATCGAATGCGAAATTGGTGGACCTTGAAGTTGCACAGCAAGAGGCCCTTAATTACAAAAACAGCGTTTCTCAATTGAAGGACCATGTTCGCCGGCTGGATGATATTTGTTACCAAAAAGAAGTTGAACAACAAAAGTCATTAAATGAAATCACTCGTTGCCACGAAATCATCAAACAGTTTGAGAACAGCAAAACTGTATGGCTTTCACATTGCACTGCTATATCCTGTGAGATATCATGTTTTAGGACGAACTAATTAGTCATCTCAAAGATGAGAATTTAAACTTGTCTACTCAAGTACAAATCCTAAATGAACGTTTGGACGCTGCTGAACACAGCATGTCTGAAAATGATGGTTTACGATTACGGCTAAAAGAAGTCAATACGCTACGGGTATGCACTGCACGTATCTGCAACTCCATTATAATCCTTCTCGTTCAGTCTGAAAACAAAGTCTTAAGAGAAAAGTTGGAAACGTACATAACGACGGCCGTTGCGTTAGAAGACGAGAAACGCATTAATGAAGCTTTAAAAGTTCAGATTGAGCAGTTGAAATTGAACATGAGTGATGTTGAAGTGCGACTTACAGCGGAAACTGTAAAAGCAGAACAGGTATAGAGCAGAAGCGACCTGATGTGTTACAATGCAGTCGCTACAGGCTGTGTACGACCTCGCGAAGGCGAGAACGAAACTCGAGAGCATGGAAATCGAAAAAAATGAACTGATTGTGGAACAAGTTCGATTGAAAGATGAAATCAGACGCCGAGGTAAGTCGTATTTTTATCTTGCGAATCGATTCTTGCGGTGTCATGTCAATGAAGAAAGTTTGTTGACGTAGTACTGCAGAACAGGTTTATGTTAATCAATGGAAGTCATGTGTTTTCATGGCACCCGTTGCGAAGTTCGGTGGCAGACATAGACTTAAAACCGTTTTCAGGCTCACCCACCCTCGAGTTGGATTTAGAGATGAGTGGTCATAGTCCATCTACGCTGTGAGTTCCCTATTCAGTGGTTAAACATCTCCGAAGATTTTAGTAAACCGCTGAATGCTGATGAGCGCAGCGAGTTAGAAATGGAAAGTGAGCGCTTGCGTTCCGCAATGGAGCAATTACAAAAGGAGCACTGTGAAGAGAAGGAAAAATTGGAGCGACAAATCCTTGAGCTGAACACTGAACTCCGCATTTCCAAGGAGAAGATTGCGCAACTTGAGAACGAGTAGTTTTATGTTAACATTTCTTTTCTTAAAGTATTTGCAGGGCAAGCAATGCTCGAATGCTGTATGAATCCTCGAAAGCTTCTGTTGAAGACCGTATCCACTCAGAGCAAATGTCCGTTACGGTAGTTCGCTTGGAACGAGAGTTAAGGGACGCCTCAAAATCGATTGAAGAGTTTCAGAAAACGGTGGCAGATTTAAACAGTAAGATAAAAAGTCTTATTACCTTTTATACATGCACCCTTCAGACGAATTGGCTTCTAAAGCAGAAGAATTGCACTCATCTAAACGTACTTACATGGAATATCTCGAAAAGGCTCGCATCGCTATAATCGACATGGAAGCGTCATACAGCTCAAGTCCATATTCGACCGGTGATTGCGCAAGGTTGGAACGTGAGATCAAGGCAAAGGATAGGAAAATAGCGCAGTTGATCGAACAGCTAGACACTTCTCGTGTATTGAATGAGCAAGAGCAACGTCTACTCACTACATCATGTTACAAGATGGTACGGATATATCTTTCCAGTATGGATATTCAACGTTATTTTCAGTTCTCAGAACGGAGTTGCGCCTTTTCAACTGCTGACTCACCTTGCTCAACTGGTGTCAATGCTCATGGCCCCGTGAGCTCATCACATAAGTGGTCATCCGCCTTTACCTCCACAAGGTGATGTGTTGTAAATGCATGTAGAAGAACTTCGTTTTCGAGCGGGTATTCGTGCTCCCCGTGCGGAGCCGAAATTAAGTGTTTTACTTTGTCTACTTATCTTTCTTATGTGATGTACATTCTACGGGTTCCCTTCGGCGTGACCCTCGCTCTATTTTCTCTTTTGGTGCATGCGCAAAGCTGGGCGACTTATGCTTGTTTGATTCATTAAGTTTAATGTGTCATGGTGCCATCATATTTGCTAACTGGGGGATTGTCCACACTCAGACATCGATGTGCATTGTCTACATTCAATGATCTACATTTGGAGTGTCACAATCTAACCAATACTGGCCTCGTCCTTTGTATGGTAGTCTGGAATATAAGCGCCATAGCCGTCCGCATACAAGTGCTTCGTTGGTGTGAATCTTCTTATCATGTGTGAAAAGTATAAATCTTTGAAATGCAGTACAATTCGTTTCCCATAGCTTCCGGGTGCTTCTGTTTCTTTCCTTCTCTTTTCGATCCTTCTTCTACTCGATTCTGCATAATAGCTTTTCTAATTTATTATGTTTTCAGCATGTGGATATTGATTGCCCTTGTATCCGCTTTGATTTCGGCAGTGTTGTATCTAATGTTTAACCAGCAGAAGCCTAGTACATGGAAGCGCGGGTTTGTACCGACATGAAGCCTTAAGATAATGTCGGATACTCTCATGTTTTAATACGTGGTATGATACATTTATTATTCCGCTATCGGCATTGTTGAAACTATCTTAAGCTATACTAATGTTCATCATTGTCGCACGTTATGTTACAATTTCGCCTTTCATCTAGTTTAATCGCTATTGTTATAAGGCGTGAATACATAACTATTTACAAAGCTCGTGGATTGCTGGTGGTGGCGCAAGAGGACTGATTGAGGCACGAGTGGTATGCAGTGTGTGTGGTCTTCAGACGCAGTTCGGTTTCTAAATACGACGCTTTTCTTGCACATAATGTTGCATCAATGCAACCACGTTTACCATTTGTCTGAAAAATATTGATGATATCTACATTATGCTTACGCTACCTTTTCCTATTTGCATTATATGGCTCATGGTTCTCATTACAGGTAGTAATTCTTGCACGGCCGATTCGGAAGTCTTTCAATAATGGCTGATGCCCACAGTGAACGATTAGCTGTTAACGGCGACAATTCACTCGCAAGCGACGATGGCTCTAACGAGACGATAAAGATAAAGCCACATGAAAATCTGTCAGCTCCAGTTGTTGTACTTTTCGGATGGGCCGGATGTCAAGATCGCTACCTAGCCAAATACTCTCAGATCTATGAAAATCAGTATGATTCATTCACACATGTACACGACTCTTACTATATCTTTATAGATACACTGTCGTTCGGTTTACGGCTCCTATGAGCAGAGTTCGATCGTTTGCATCTTACAGAACCATAGCATTGGAAATTTACGAAAAAGTGCTCGATCAGTGTAACGGGTCAGTACAAATCGTCTTTCATTTATTCAGCATGAATGGATGCGCTTTATTCACGGCACTCTGGGATCTCTTGGACACCGTTCCAAATGGAGCAGATATTAAAGCACGAACTCGTGGCATTACATTCGACAGGTACTGAAGCTATGTGACTGGAACGGTCTTTGTTTACAAATTGCTTCTTATCTTAGCAGTCCAGCAAATGTGTCGCCTTGGCAAGGAGCCAACGCCGTTTCGGTAGCTACTTTACCTTCTTCTACCTTTGGACCTATTGTACGACAAAGTTATCGTGTTTTGCTTGCTACGGCCTTCTCTTTGCACCGCTTCACGATATGGCTGCGGTCGCAATGGGAACCGAATGTTTATGAACACAACTTTGCTTTCTTTCGTCTGCGTTCGATTCCTGACCTTCCACATAGAATGCTTTTTCTTTATTCGATGAATGACGAGGTACACAGTACTGACACGGATTTACAATCGATTTGGTTTTAGATTTGCACCCCAAAAAGCATAGAAGAATTCATCACACACAGCAAGGAAACTCGTCCATCAACTCGAATCGAATCTAAGTGCTGGAGTAATTCGCTACATTGCCAACACTTGCGCTCTCATAGCGATGAGTATACCCAGTTGTGTCGACGCTTTTCGAACGACTGCTTCCGAGAGAACACGCTTGCAAACTCTACCGAATCGTAAATCGCCTGGAGCATAATCAGACGTCTTCGATCTCACTGAATGGGCTTTGTATTCACAGTTAAAGGTCTCGTAACTACTTAACACCAAGAATTTCTTGCACACTACGACTTCTTCGTCTGACTTGCTGGAGAGGCGAATTTCTGGAATGAAGGCAATAATTTCGCGTTTTTTCTGTGTTTTTGTAGATGAGGTATTAATCGCTGAGCGGCGCTGAATCCTTGACCACAGTAGTTGCAGTGAAAATGTATTCGTTTGCGCAGTTTACAAAATGGCCTTCCGCATTGAACTTCAGCTCGCTGTTTGAGACTAGGCAGCTAAAAAGGCTAGACAGCTGTTGAAGGCTGAGCTAATTTGCTTAAATACTCACCGTAACCGCGGTCTCGTTGAGTGGTCGAATAAGGCAACAATGTTCGTCACTTTTCTCAATCCTTATAACAGCCTAAATTGAAGGCAGATCGAAAAAGTCTACACATAACAACAAATGGTGATCACCTTATGACATCGATTGCAGTGCAGGTGACTACGGGCATTGCTGTATTCGCAGCCTAGAAGACACGGGACTGTTCTCGGGAAAAACGCAAAGTCGGGAGATTCGGCTTGCTTTGTGTGCGCATTGACGAAATGAACATCCATTTCTACCTTGCTTGACGTGTTGAAATCACATCTGAATTGCTCAATTTACATATTTTGTCTAGTATTATTGGAGCGAACTCTTTGGAAGCACAATGAAAGTGAGCGACGTTTTGAAAATTGCAGTTCTTCTGGTGGCATATAGGACGTGACTTATCTATGGGGTTCTAGAACTGTGATGTTGAGCCATAAATAATAAAATTGGGATGCAAACCTCCATCCTTAAGTCGGAGTTACTCGAAGTGGCTGTCGCCCGCTCCGGCAACTTCTTCGACCATAACCGGCGACAGATTTCGTCAACAGACGACATCGCTCACTACCTGTTGTTCACAAAGTGACAGGAAAAGTGAATAAATTCAAAGGCGATAATGGATTCATACGCATCCGCTGTCAGCAAAGCGGTCGGCGGTGGCCCGTTGCCAAGACATCGGCCCTCCAAATTTGGTTGTTTAGGGCAACGTTTTCCATCGACAAGTGCCAAACAATGGCACCACTCGATCGAACGTCGACAGGGTTACCTGGACCAGCGAGTCTACTTCACCCGACGTCATAATAGAAATTTACTCACAGCCTGTATAACAATGACACATAAAGGAATTTTGTATCAAATGTTCAAGCAGTCAGTAAAAAACGTTAGAAAAGGAGTTCAATGTATTAGATCTAGACACATGTATTAACATCAGATTTGTCGGGTTTGCGTTTTCGGGTTGGCTTTCGTGTATCCGAACTTTCTGGTACCCGGACAACTGTGATTGACATTTAATGTAGCTAGGTCCGGTTTTAAAATTGATGTAACAAGCTGCTGGGTTCAATGTTCTCTTGACGTCCTCATCTGTCGGAGTCATGCCTCTTTCTTCGAACTCCTCTCGAGCTGCAACCTTTTGCAACTCGTTGTTAAAGGAGCGCAGTCATGGCGAAAAAAATGTTTTTAAAAAATTGTAAAAACCTGAAACTCAGTGGTTTCCGAGAAATTCAGCTTAGAACGCTGACATTTCTTCACTTTCGTTTATTTTTAACTGCATAGAAAGCAAGGAAACTACGGTCGTGCTTCTTCACGCTCGTCATGTCGCGACCGGTGTATTGCCGACTTCATTTCACCACTTAGTGAAGTTGAGATATTTGTTGCGAAAACTACTGCAAACGCTTAGAAGTTATTTCCAATGTTAAGAAAGTGTAACAAGTAATGTTGTTCCATTGAGATGATTGTTTTGCTAGAAAAGATACACACTTATTTGTGCTTTACTACCTTTACATGTTATACATCTCTGATCAAGGGATTATATGGTCTGCTTAAACTCCCAGTGATTATTTCTGGCCCTATATACGGTCGCGGATACGTCAGCGGTGTTGAACGAGTGAACTGCAATGACATCGCAGGTTCCGCCGTGGTTTGTCGATCTGAAAAGATGACGTTCTTTGATCAGCGCACAGTTAACTCACCGAGGTTCGTAAATCTGTTTTGCAGGGAGCCCTGTGCTTTTTTGCTTTCGTATTGGAACTTCTCCTGTATGGTAGCGGCGATTGGCAGCGTGTCTGCTGCGTTTTGAACGACCACCCGGTTTGCTCAAACATGCGCGATATGTAAACCTCAATATTCTGTCGCTACCTGGATATTCTTTGTAGCCCGCTGTAATGGGACCGGCATTCGCAGGGAAACCCCGGAAGCGCCCATCGCGGTCAATTCGGAAACGCTCCTCGAGGATTTGCTTTTTGTTAGCAGGACTGATATTCGTTTCTAATGATTGTGGTGATATTATATCTCGAGGTATTTGAGCTGAAATACTCAAAAACGGTCACTACATCCGCCAATTATGTGTTTAATCTTTTTGTCTCTTTGTTTCATTTCTATTCGCTTTCCACATCGCCTGAATATGCGAGTCATTCACATAGGGCATTTTTTTGAATGCACGTTTAATACTACGCATCACTACTTACTTTGAACCGGCGAATGGCTTTGCGGCACAATCGGTTGAAAAGGGATGATGTAAGTGGTTTTTGGATTCCTCTTTTGGCCCAAATCGAACCTCGAAACTTCGCCTCCAAACTCGAAGTCGCGTGGGACAAAAACGTTA
The DNA here is from genome assembly GCA_030435675.1 of Steinernema hermaphroditum. Classification (NCBI taxonomy): domain Eukaryota; kingdom Metazoa; phylum Nematoda; class Chromadorea; order Rhabditida; family Steinernematidae; genus Steinernema; species Steinernema hermaphroditum. Next base: position 8,207,970 of record CM059625.1, read on the forward strand.
ACTTTTGAAAAACCATCGTTCTGTGACGTGTCCAAAAGGTCGTCGTCATTTTGTTCACCGAATCTGCATTTAAGATTGAAGAAGACAGATGTCAATATCTTTCATCTCTTACGGGTTGTCCACAAATTGTGGACTATTAGCATAAGGTATAGTGTGGCCATTAGCGGGATCTGATGTGTGGCTTGGGAAAAGCTTATATTCTGGAATTCTGCGATCGTTGAATTGTCGATGTAGGATTTCCATGTAATTCAAGGTCGAAAGATCCTTTCGTTCAGGCGCCCTTTTAATAGAATGAATGGAGCTTGCGTAGGTTCCTATCAAAGTATTATAAATCTTTGATAATAACCAAACGTGCCGTTAATCATTAGCCATAGCTTGTTCAAAAGGTCGTGTTGGCTTTGATTCGAGTGGGTTATAACGTTCAGTTGCTGCTGCGCTTTTTGATTTGCACTAAGTGATGCGTCACCTTCAATGTCTACGATCTCTTGCCCGATCTACATATATATCATAAAATTCATTCAACGATGACCGTACCTCGCGATAGCTACCTGGTAGCGTTTGGATTACTTCCGTCAATAGGGACACTCTTTTGGTATGTTTAGCTTCCTCAAATTCTGAAAACTGTAGAGGAATTCCTTAGTGTTCTATACTGATAGTGCAAACAGCGACATACTTCCTTCAAGATAATGGATACGTCCTTCGAATCGACATCTTCGTCCGCTAGTGCTGTGGACAAGGCTAGCAACTTGTCGAGAAATGACCTTTCTCTAAAGAGAATTGACACTTTATCTCTTCATTTATAAATGTTACTTCGACTCAAGCACTTCAAAAATTGATCGTCTTTTCTGTTCATCAGTAAAGGCACTCACAAGCTGAAAGTTCCCACTTGTATTGATCTAAAATCTCTCATTGCAGTTCTCTGATTTGAAGAAACACGAAGAAACCAACCTGCTCCATACATGAAGATTTCATCAATCTATTGAATATCAGAAGAAACAGGACATTAAACCGCAGTAAATACATTTATAATATTGGCGGCGTCTACTAGACAACACTCAATATAGACTCTGGACGTGACCGCGTAGATACAACCTCGCCGCTGAAGTAATCTGTTGTTAGCCCAATTGTTGACCGGTTGTTGACCGTTTGTTCGCGGTAAAACGATCGTTCGGTGCTTTACTACATGTTTACCTTTTGCTTCCGTTACTTGTGGAGAACAAACTGCATATGGGTTTATGAATTACGTGTATAGTAAAGTTGTTCTTAGTGAAATACTTTTATCCTTTATGTACAAATAATTCTTTCTCTCCTTTTAATCTTTGCTTCCACATGGACCGTCGAAGCCGAACTGTCGGAAGTCTTTCGAATTGGACCTCGACAGTGAATGGAAAATGGACGAAATCGAATTTGCGGATTGTCGAATTCTTTCGCAAAGCGGTGCGCACATCCGAAGAGCTACCTACATGACATCGCGGAGTTGGGTTTGGACTAGCACAACATGTACCTCATAAGGCGGCGGTGCTTCAGGGGAAATCTCCCCGAAGGGTTCCAAAAGGGGACGTCTGTCTTCGTGGGGAATCCCCTCTGTTCGACCGTTCGACTGTCGCCAGTTCCCATTTGCGATTCCTCCTATCGATATGGACCTCTGTGGACGCTTTAGTTGAGCAACTCGAGGTAAAGGCACAGCTGAAGTGCTGCATTGCTGAATATGAGCCGCAGAACGTGCATCGCTGAAAAGGAAGGGAAATATGCTAATTAATCTCCGTCTAACCTTTGGAAAAACGTCATCGACCGACTTCTCCCAGGCGTTGGATTCAGTGTCGGGTATAGAGCGGGTGCATATGTGGCTCTGGGCTGGAATATGGTCTGAGGGCGAGGTGTGTTCTCCGTGATGGCGCCGTAGTTTTGAATCACAGGCTCATTGCAGTGCGTGATCGGGTGGTTCATATTGCGAACGGATAAACGCGGGTGCGGCAGCATCTGCTGAGCTCAGTTATGAGTTGTATTATATGACGGAGCTTACTCGATTTGTGTGGTGATTCGGAACAGGGTCGAGCAGAATTGCTTCACTGTAACTGGGGACAATTAGGTAATTCTGTCGGACGGCCATTTCCAATTCTCCGCTTTCCATAGTTGACGTTCTAGTCAACGGCCCAGTATAGTTAACACTCGAAGGACTACAATCGTTCCAGTTAGACAATGAAGCGTGCATGTATGTACCTGAGGTAGTTGGTTCCAAACAGCTTCGTCACCTGATAGTGAAGATGAGCTGTACTCCACTCGGAGAACATTCTTAAAGGCCAGCTGAGTAGCAGACAGGAGACAATCCAAAACACGATAGGGTTGAAATACCACGGGTACTTACGAGAGGTGCTGGAAAAGGCCATCACTTGCTCATCGAAATCACAGTCCGCAAAATCCAGACCCTCTCGCACCTGAAGGGTTCTGGTGCTATCTATGACTTTAGTGTTCCATACCTCCATGTAGTCATCGCGGACTTCGTTTTCATTGAAGAAACGCATTCGTTGTTCTTCGAATTCGTTGGCCGCTTGAACGCACGCAAAAACGAATCCTTTCGAAAAGCGTATTCTGACTACTGGATACTTGTCTATGTCCGTGAGGCTTTTCGAGATGTCCTGACCAGTCAGAAAAAAAAGTAACTCCTTTTTCACTTACTTTGTATCCACAGATATTGAAGAGGAAAACGTTTCCAGAGGTGTGCGAATTGACTCGTTCGTAATAGACCTGAGTTGCCGTAATTGCATCTCCATTGCGGTACCTACAAAACCGTAAAAGTAATTCTTTTGACAGCTCTTCTTCTGCGCACCTTGTTATTTGACGTGTTCTTCGCAGATAGTGGTAACAGACGCATTTCCACCATACAATCGGTGTCGCTGAGCGCATCTTCTGTATGTAACTGTTCGCCTCTTGAATGTCAATCTGTTGTTTGTATCACTCTCAGTTACTGTTTCATGTGCTGCATCACTACCTTTTTGATCTTGTCAAGCTTGCTGCGATAGTGCCAACATTCCATGAGGTAGACAACGTAGAGTAGAACGCCAAAGGCAATTGGGATAAAATTGTAACCTTGAGCACAGGGTCCGTGAGCATAGCTGCAATTAGTTCACTTAATGCGCCGAGCATCTCTTGGGCTGACTTAAAGTCTTAAGTACTTACGCCAAAACGAATTGAGCAACGTAGGCATAATGATTGAGATGGCACCATATCGCATACGAAATGCATAGATGAACGAGAATTGTTGACAAAAGACATTTCCAGTGGAAATCGTTGCGAATTGATCGCAGCAAGTTATGCCTTGAGGGTTTCTGCTAAACACAATTCTGCTGAGAAGGACGAAGAAGATCGCGAGACAAACCGTCGTCGAATCAAAGTTCACTTCTCGCGTTCTCGTCATGCCTTCATCGTTTTTGAGTTAGAGCATTCTTTTGTTTTCAAGTCATTGTGACAAAGTATGTCTGAATGAATTGAACATATTGAGAGGTGAATGGCTAGGGAAGCACGCGTCGGCGTGCTGCAGAGACCCGCAGAAGAGCGTGACCACGCATCTCCCCATTGTCATTGAAAACTGATAAATGATTTTCAATTGAAATCTTCCATTGCTGCCACCCTTCAAAAGGTCCCCTTCAGCCTTCCACCACTCTCAGTGAGACTTCTGGGCCGGTGTTGACACAACACGCTCGACGCACACCACTCACCATGGGTTGTCTTTTTGCTACTCTTGTAAACAACTTGGATTACATACGTGTGCAAAGCTGAGAAAAGTCGCGAGACTACGTGGACTCCGTTAAGTGCGCGACTGCGCGAGAAGGAGAGACACTAACAAAAGCGCGAGGAGAATGGTCGCCGCAGTCGGACGAGGCGAAGCGCGAGTGAACAAGTCGCCGAATGAGTGAACGAGTGAAAAAGGACTGCTGAATTAAAGTTGTCCATTCAGAATCAATAATTAAACGTGGTTTAAACTAAATGCTGGGCGCAAAAAAAATATATCCAGAGAGTGACCACATGTGGTCAATTCGTGCTATTCGTTCATAGTTCTAAATGTTACGCGTTCCAGCTAATAAGAAGAGCCCACGGTCGTTCGTGGTGAATATCACTCAAATAGCGAAAATATGTCCCAATTAGTAGTCTAACACCCCTTGTGAATCGGTACTGCGACAAGATCACGCAATTACTCTCACAATTCAGTCCTGTCAGTCAAAGGTCAGCCGTTGGTCAGAAGATGCCCACCACTCGGGACGTGCCGGCGCCAGAGAAGATGCAGGAGTATTCGCGCGTTCGTAAATAGACGCTATCCGGGACTGATTTACGACAAACTGGTGAACGTCAGAGAATGCGACGCATTGAACTGAAAGGAAAAGCGGTCCTGAAGATGAGACCAAACGGATGGTAGACGATTGGACAATTTTGTGTGCATTAGGGGTGTTCCAAACAGAGCGGCAATGCTTAATGTCAATTTCCAATATTGATATGTACTGCAATAAATCATGATTCCCTGATGACGAAAACAAACGTCATAGAAAATAAATTACAGTTTAATTGTGGACGAAGTCATTCCCTCTGTTGGCCGAGTAATGCTATAAACATTAAAACGTCACATTTGAAGTCCAAGTGGCAAATTGGCCCGCTCCGTCTATAAACTAGGTAAGTTGAGAAATGCTAGAAAAAGTTGCTGGTCCAGTCTGATTGAAACAATAAAATAGGGAAATGCGCGACTGAAAGCTCTGCGTATGGTAACTCAATTACTAGCCGCAACAACCAACACTTGCGCACGCTCAGCCACTTTCGAGCATCAATCCTTGATGGGGAAGACGCGCCTTTTCGGAGTTTAAATACATTACCATCTCGGCACCTCGATTCATTTATGCGATTTAAGAGAAAGTCAAAGGGAGACCATCGTCCACTAAGTGAGAACTGCCTCCAAAATTCGATAACAATGAGGAAACGTGCGAAGCCTGCCGGTTCAAGGCGTCAGTCGACGAAATCTGACACAAACTTATCCCCCTTGGGAACAGTCTGTTAGTGTCACGACTTCGATATAGCACAATTATAACTCGTCGTCCGTGTCTCGTTGCCGATGCTTTTCGATGAATGGCAAGGGTCCCCAGTGCCTCTGAGGGCGATACATTGATCCTCTGAGCAGAGAGCTCCTTTGTCATGGGACACTGCTCCGGAGGGATGAATCAATCACGGGCTCACTTCAGAGGCAAATGGCGGTGAACCAAAAAAGAGTTGGTCTGAAGGCTGCATTAACTAAAGCTAGGCTTAACTCCCTAACAGATTGGGTACATGGAAGCTTAGACGAAACTGACGCTTCAGGTTATTTTGTTTTAATGGAAAGAGAACGTCTTGTCTGACAATCACGGAATGTGAAATGAGCACAAGAGGCGTCCAACCACTTTACAGATTTCCACGTTCTTAATGCAGGGACGCCGTTCGGAGGGCTCTTTTGAATTATCTCTGGATTAATCTGCCCCTTTAAGCCGCACAATTCAGTTCTGTTATAAACAACGATGACACAGATGCTTTCAACCAAACGCAAAACAACAGAGAGGGCGACAAAATGCGTGGTATGCCACTTGCTTCCGCATCAACTTCATCTGTTTTCACATCAATATCTTTCGTAGCCTGTCTCCAGTTCCGGTGAATGTGTTTCAAACAGTAAACACCTGACAAAGGATGAAAGAGGAGATGGACGTCACCCAATAATGTCCAAAGTCCATTGCGAGCAAACTGTGACGCCGATCCTATGTTTTAGAGTACGGTAGAACCACGTTTATTTCCATGTTACAGGACAGTTATAGACCAATGAAAACCCCTACATACGCTCCAGTGGAACGCACTCGTTTTGCACATAAAACCGAAATTAAAATATTCTTTGGAGGCAGCGTTCTACAAAGTCCGACAAGTGTAAAAGAGAAGGATAAGACACATACATAGATAGCTTTTAAATGTCGAATCAAAATGATTTACAAAATAATCTAGACAGAAACCTTAGGCGAAGTGCTCTGGTTGAGCATACTACGACGGCGAGCAAGCAGGTTGTTACATGTCTGCTTGGGGTTCTTCACGAAAATGTTGTCGTTTCCGAGACGCATCATGTCCAGTGCGCGGCCTACTTCTTCCTGAACAAAAATGGTGTGAAATGATCCCACGTATTTTGCATTCATACTTGAATGCTGTGAAGACGAGGCGCTTTCACCCCCTCCTTGAGGAACTGAACCGATCGGGGTACTGTCTGCAGAGGCTCGATGATGCCTCTGATGTCTGAAGCATCCGGACTGTCAGAGCCGCTCTCAGATGTTGTCACGATGGCTGGAACGACATTCTCCTTCTTCACTACTTCTGGATGCTTTCCGGTGACAAGATAGCTGTTCATAAGCTCGTCGATTGTAGTACGATTGGCGGGGTCCGTCTTCAGCAAACGCCTGATTTCATCTTTGGCTAAAAGAGAGTGCTCACTATTTGCCAAAGTGGTCACGTTTTTCGGAATTTTCTCTTTTTGGGAAACAAACTAATATGCGCTTGGAATTGTTCACTTACTGGATTGAGAGATATGGTCCCAGTCCGCTGGAGGGAACGCATAACAACCGGCGGTGATACGGGTCTTCATTCCTGGTGATAGCGGCAATCCTTTCATTGAGTAGAACGGCGGGTATCCGCATAATCTAAAAGATGTGCTAGTTAGTTGTTGTCAGCACCGGAATAAATAGCAAAAAGGTTGAAAAATAATCTTACAGGATGTACATGACGACTCCAACAGACCACATGTCACAAGATTTGTCATATCGTTCGCGGCCCAGAACTTCGGGAGCCACATAGTAGGGTGTGCAGCAGGGCGACTCCATAAGAGTATTACGCTCCGGACGCTTTGCAAAACCGAAATCTGCTAACTTGTACACACAGCTTTCGTCGTTGGTACTGCAAGAAAAACTGTGCCTCTATTTGGTGTTTGGGATTGCCTACGTGCAAAGAATATTTTCCAGCTTGATGTCGCGATGGGCGATGTTCATGTCGTGCAAGAACTTTACAGCGCCTCCAATCTGCTTGATGATCTTTCCAACTTCTTAAAGAAAATGAATTGTGATTTGCGCACGAACAATTTGAAAACCTACTTTCTTCGGAGTAAGGTTTGCTTCCTTGGTTTTCAAAGATTGTGAGCAAGTCACCACCCTCAACAAACTCAACGACCACGAGAAGGTACTTTGTACCCTTGATCTCATTCTCGTAGATGTCAATGATTGTCACGATGTTTTCATGGCTGCTGGTGAGATAATGAAGCTCGACCTCTCGTCTTGACTTCGGCCCATCGCGGAGCACTTTCAGGGCGAACTTTTCATTACTCACTTTACGGTAACAAGCCATCACTTTTCCACTTTCTCCCACTCCGATGACCTGAAACGTTTCTGTTTACCAAGGGTATTATGCCTAAAGGGTACCTCATGGGAAATTTGATAATCGATGGTGATGTCATGCATATGGTACGGGAAAGAAGTGGACATGCTGGTGGTACGCTTTCTCATCATTTGACCCTCTTCCTGGGTCTCCGTCTGCCGCGAAGAGGCGCATTGGCAAAGCTTCTTCTGCACCTTTAGGGCATTCGGGCTTTCCACTTCATCGTCAGAGGACACGTTCACATCAACAGTGCTAATCGCATTGAGGCACAAGTTCTTCTGAAGAAAAGGGATTATCCAGTTTGCTATCGCGTATTAGTACCTGTTGAGTGGTGGGAGTATCCGCTTCGATAGCCGATGCAGAACGGATCAGATTCTCCGACGACGCTCGGGAGGGAAACACGAAAGGGTTCTCCGACTTGGCCGAAGAGACTCCGGACGAGGCTGATTCCGGGGTGTTGACTTCCTTGATTCCGTCAAGTTTCAGAGATTTTGTATTCAAATTAAGGCGATTCATGGCGAAAGGCTATTGATAAGGCACTTGATAGAAGAACCAAGAGAAGAGAGCCGAGCTGTGAAGCAACGGCGATGAAGTGAGGCGAATTTCGATAATTGTAACGCTCTTCAAATCGGAGACGTTGCTGTTCTGCCAAAGTAGAGCGAATTCAATAAAGGTGGTCGCGAAGTTCTGTGCGATTGGAGAAATCGATGCCGATTCAAATGCGACGAAGCCAGTGTACTGGACACGGACACTTTGAAGGGTTAATCTACCGTAGTTGGTTGTGGTCGCGAGCCGCTGTTGGCTCTAGCGACAAATAGAGAAGCGGTCAAGCCCTCGACGAACAGGAGCAAAAGCGGTCGAGAAAGGCGCTTGACACGCGGGTTTTGCTTTCAACAGATGAGACGATCCGAGTTGTACCGAAGGATCGAGCGGGTTGTACTGAGCGAGGGAAACGCGATAAACTGGAGAGCGACGCTCAAGTGGGGAGTGGTTTGATAAGTCTGGAATAGAAGAGCGCTTGAACGTATGTATTAAATTACACGAACCAATGTACAAACACGACACGCCAATAAAAAACAATCACACGAAGTGGGGCACTAGGGCTCAAAGAGTACGGTGCTGATCGGGTGAACAAAAGAAGAACAAGACCAGACTGTAGTTCAGCACCAACTAACTATATGATATGGCTAAGAAACATCTTGTTGATTAGATAACTAAATACCAGCTGAAGAGCGAACACCCTTACATGCCGTTCAGAGCAAATCAAGTTTCGGGCGGACCCTGATCTGCTTGAGAAGCTTCCGTACTGCCCCTCCCACCCACGCGCTTCTGTCGGTTGCGCACAACGCACCTACATACTGATCTCACTCCTTCGCTCCATCATCTTTAACGGCTCTGGAGTGTGAAGATCAGAGAAGACGACGTCACGAACCCGTCTAATAGATGGAGAAGATGCACTGAACGGCCACCGGATCGGCAACAACACATCAGTTCATCCAAATACATCAAAAGCGAACAGCTGAGTATGGCGGACTTTGTTCTTTGCCCCACGTCACATCGGGACAGACGCTGTTCAGATTCACATGCGTCACATAGATGTCTGAATCCGACTCGTGATCGTTCAAAACATTTCCCGAATCATATCCTTTTGTCTTCTTCTCTTTCTGAATCAACGATATAGTTCGCCGATATTCGCGATTTTCACATTAGTGCGCAGCGAGTAGACAGCTGTATTCAACCGTCTAGAGAAACTAAAGCCGAAAGCTGGACTAAAGCACTCGACACAGTACAGCTAGTGTTTAGATGGGAAAGAAACCGGATTCGCGATGGGGAAGCAGTCAACAAAAACAGTTCAAGCTATGGTACTGTTATTTTGTGGTGGAGTTGAAACCAAGTAGTTCTTTAACGCAGATGCGATAAAAATGTTGAATCTATAAATGCTATTATTAAAAGCAGGAGCACTTTGAGAGCGCCTCAGACTGTCCGGCGAACAAAGTACACCTTAGACTCCTGCCGAGCGATACGATCGGTCAACATACTCATCGCGACTTTATACCGTCGTCCAGGAATACATCTGTGAAGAACAGATGACAGATACGAGGGAGACGGACTTTAACAGAAGACGAGTAATGTAGAGAGAAAACGAAAACAACGGCAGTTCAGAAATCAGCTGGATGTCAGACGGCTTGGCTCGTCTATAATGGAAACGCGTGCGGAGGAAGCGGAGGAAGCAGCTGAGCCGCGAACACAATGCAGCTCCAACTGCAGTGAAGCGAACGCAGGCGCGCGTCATTGATTGAGGAAGAGGTTTTGCGAAATCGTTCATAAGAAACACCACTCTCGACACTACGGTCCCGAATAAGACTTTCTTATGTTTCCAGAAAAACTTATCCCCTGCGTCGCCAAACGGGTTGTAACATTACTAACGACACGTCACTCTATGACTCAGAACGGATCGCCTATGTTGATTACCTGACGGCAAACTTACATTCTTTCCGCGCTCCGGGTCAATTGGAGTTGCGTCACGTCTTCGGTACACCGTGGGTACCAGAGTACTCACAAAGAAGGAAGGATGACGGCACGCGGGGGAATCCCCCTCGCTGGGCGTGGGTCGACCGATCACGCCATTCGCCGGTCGGCGCTTTGAGGTGCATACAGGCTTTGTTCGCCCATATAAGAAGGGTTACGCGTTGATTAGACGACTCAGAGGGTGGGGCAATCGGAGGTTAGTGCACCGATTTGAGAGAGAACAGAGAATACGCGATCGGCGGCGAAACCGATGAGACCGGTGGGGAACACCCTTCCCCACGTGGGGCAGAAATGTGGACCGCCCGTCATAAAAAACGTTTCCCCTCCAAAGTCTTCTCGGTACTGAACGGAAACCGTTCAATGATGAAGACAGCATTGTACGCTTTAAGGATATTCCCCAATCACCATCGAAACATGGCACACATTGGAAATAAAGCATATGATTAAAACGTGCGTGTTGTTTTGATTTATTGTGATGCCAACGCATTCTGCTAACATAATTCTATAGTGTGAAATGCTAACACATTCGGGGACTGTATTGCAAACAAGAAAAAAACGACACCGAGGAAATGGCGGTTTACGGTAAACCGCGTGGAGATAAGACGCAGTTCGTCTCGACGACATGTGAGGACTTCTTGCACTGACCCTATGACGGCGGTACTTTGCCCCGTCACAAACACCTGCTGTGCGCACCGGTTTAGCATAGCGATTTCTTTGACTTCAAAATACAGCGTTGGCGCTGTCTGGCAATGGAATGATCATCAAAGAAGTCTTTTCTCCACTCAGCGACTGCTTTACACAAAGTGTAGGTTGTACGCTGTCTTTGTCATTCACGGAAGGTAGCACTCTTTTAGCAGAAGGAGCACGACAACTGTTTTCTTACAGTAGTTACGGAAGGTGTGGACACAATCCGCTCTTCTTTGTGGGATAAAAAGGACCCTTCAGGCTATCACAGCAATGAGGAACTCCAAGTAATATGTTGCTGATGCATCAAAGATGCTACGTGACCAACGGGCGGGTTTTCCAGTCACGTTGTGCTGGGATCACCGCGGCTACCGTAATTGTTTAGAGCAGAACATCGTATCTTTTGTACCTAGGGTGGGTCCAACGGAGCTGACAGCGAATCTGGTCTGCGATCAAGGTTACAGATTACCCGGTTGGCGATGGGAGCGTCGGCAAGCAACGCAAAGCAGGCCAAAAGTCGCCTCACCTCTTAGTTCCACAACAAAGAACCTCAGCAGATCACAGATCAAAACGTTTTCGAATTCGACGGGCGTTAGCCGTCTCGAAAAGAACCGATCGGATGATATCGATTGCATCATCGTGAGATGTGAGCCCAGTAAACAATTGACAAGGCCTTTAAAATGGTCACGTTGTAATTGAATCGGCATTTTGCAGCGCTGTGCGCAACAAAAGGAACAGACCACCGCCAGTCATCAAACGCTGTTCAGACGGTGAATAACAAAACTGCACTGCATTAAGGGATTAAACATCACTTGTTTGGCCGTCGGCGGATATCACGCCATTTGCGACGCCCAGAATTTTCCGCAGTAAATTCTGTTTTTCCTTTCACGCTGCACTCTACTGTACCTTACAACAGTTTTGTGATCTTGCTTCCGGGTGCAGCATGAACGGTGAGATGCGCCGATCCTTTCCGTGCCCTTCCGCCGAACGATTTTTGATATGTTATTTCAATTTGTCCCATAATCCGGGGTCACAGACACTGATGAAGCGACGCAAACCTTGTTTATACAGGAACCGAAAGGACGATGCAGTCAACAACTGTAGTTTGCTTGTTTTCGTTACCTGCAGAACTGCTTTCTGAGCCATGGATTAAAAGGCAACTGGGGCCTACGAGAATGATCTCGGCGGTTTTGTGAAAACAATTTGAGCGATCGTGTGTGTTATGCGGTGTGACAATTACTTTGAGATTATGAAGTCGCGTGAAAGACTCATAAACTTAATGACAGTTGTAAAGCGGCCTGTTGGACAATAACAGTGCCGATATCACGCGAGATGTTCCATTGCTTCCATAGGTCGGCACAAACCAATTAAGGTGCTTGCGTCAGCCATGAACGGCGACCGATCGAGGAGGTTTTCTGATACCGGAGTGATATCGGCGTCGCTCGCTTCCCTCCTCTGTTTGCTCTTTGTTGTTGTCCTTGACGCTCGGTACACAGGCATCGAGGCGCCTCTAGTGCCTCATGCGTCTCCGCTCCGTCCACAGAGTGAACGCAAGACCAAACCCAGCCGTCACGCAAATTTTAATGCGCTCTTTTGACGCATTGACGACGTGCATTCGCGGCAGTCTAAAGTTTACTTCAGCACCAGGAAACGAAAAGAAGTGCCATGGTTCACTCATCAACAGAAGTGCTTGGTCACATAAAAAGTCGTGTGACATGAGGGTGGTGCATCAGTATCGTCAACAACTTACAGTATCCACTATCAGTCAACAATGTGGTACTACATCCGTGAGGAGATCTTACACTATCGTGCAAGGCATGATTCGCCAAGTTTCTGGAAAAAGTCGGAGTTCTCCGACTGCGACGGTGTACACATAACTGCATTAATAAAACCGGCTGATTTTTGGAGAACCTTCTTTCTTTCCATCAGTGTAGTTGTGATTTTTCCGTTGATCTGACTACCATAATTGAAGCGCGAATCCTTCTCGTTCTTCTGAATCCTACTCTTGCTGGCAGCGACATTTTGCAATCGCCATGGACTTTATCATGGGTGCATGCACTGGTCGAAGTAGGTGCGGAAACCCTGTAGGTGAGCAAAAATCGACAGAGGCAGCCACAAAGGTAAGAGTGCACAAAGAAGGCAATCCTAACCCACGTGGTGGCAAAGTACGCGTGATGCATCTTGCGAGTGCAACGGAGAGCGCCGAACACACGCTTCCAAAGAACTAGAGACAATTTTTCTCCCCCAATGTGATGGATTCGGCGACAAAACGCTGACGGTTACACTCTTCTCCGAACCGAACTGTGCCCAATTTTTATCGCCTGAATGACCATCATCTAGCGCTTGAGTGTAAGAAGAATCAAGAGTTTGGATTACGGTATGAGTTGCGCGGGTCGTTCAACGACAGAACGCAACATGTCCTCGAAGGGGTGCTTGTCGTAAATTGTATCAGGGACGCAAAAAATCGTTGTGAATGCAGCGAGAAGAAAGAAAAAGAAAGTCGACAGGAAATGGCGGCGGAAACCCTTTTAAGTGTCACATGTTTAGCATTTTAGCGACTTTGCGCTTTCGATTCCGTCGAGATCAGATCTTCTCTTGAAGTGCAGCGCCATTTGATTTTAAAATGGTTTTCCGAAGAAGCTGAAAGATGAAGAGGGACAAACCATTTGGCAATGACTTGCTGGCCCGTTTTATACTGTGCTAACAAGCTCGTTCGTACACGCAGCGTCGAATGAAACGACTCCGATTGTAGTAGCGGACACCTACTCACATTTCCATCACCGCCGTCACTCCAGCACACTGCAAACTACAAACATTTAATTTTCATAAAGCTGAAACATTGGAAACGATCTTATATGGCAAGATATGCACGATTTTCGTTCGTTTGGTACAAAACGGTGCCTGGAAGAAAATAATGATGACCGATTATGGTAGCTTAAACTAGTTTCCGCGCAATTGAATTAATCGTCCAACAACGCACTACCGTAACCTTGGTTCCTTTCACACACAACAAAGACGCGGGACTATGGAAATTTTATTTCAGTTGCCATATTCTTAGTTCTCTCATTCCGCACAAGTTTCGCAAATGCTCAGAGTCCCTTTAATTCGATTTAAAATTTTTCTACTTGTGGAAAAGTACTCAAATCTACACAACTGCCGGGAAGGTAAAGGTCGTCACTTTAATAGATGTGACCAAAGAGCAGAACTTTACAGAGATATGAGCAAGACTTCGACACATTTCTGATTGCTTCCAAAGTGAAATTAGTGAAACTCTTTTGATACTCAGTGAAATGTGAGTCGAGATCTTCCTAAAATAGCATGAGCCAATTTGCTGACCCATAGATAAGGATGATGTCACAGTACCGATTTCCAATGGTCGTTGCCATCCTTGTACAACGAGAAGACACCAAGACCTCTATCGACTCGTCTTTTGCCTTTGAGATAAGATAAGCCCGTAAGTCCTCCACGCAGTCTTTCTCTCCTTCCTCAGTCCTGCATCATGTGGTTGAATTTCGATTGTGCCCTTTTTTAGGTTCACAAGCGGCTGCTTTCCTTTGTTGACTGCCTTTCGTCGTTCCTGGTTTCCGAAGCCGTCTGCATCTTCTGATGGTTGTACCCCTCACATTCAACAAAAAGAGCACGATCTTCTTTCTTGGACTGAGCAAGTTCTTCAATTTCCTTTCCCCGATCAATCACTTTATCATATAAATAATCACCAAAGGTATAGTAAAGTCTACGAAATAACCCTTTTACGGTTTTATTCCAGATGCTGGACCCAAAGGGGAACGCCGTCAAGATCATTCTGCTCTTTGGCAGTTTGTCCTGCCTTACGAACTTTCAGGTAACATTGTCCTATAATCTACAAGTTTCCATTGTGAACTGCAGGAGGGCTACTCGAACTCATACCCGAACACCGCTTACCTGAGTTTCAAGGACTACATCAACCAGTCGTACATCGATCGCGGCAATGCAGAAGGTCTTCGGGAATGGCAGTTCACATGGCTCTGGAGTGGTATTCTCAACGTCTGGTTTCTGGGATACCTTTTCGGAACGTTCATGACTCCTTTCCTCACTGACAACTATGGACGGAAAAGTGAAGTCTACAGTAATCACATCCAATTAATGACATTTGGATTTAGTGTCACTTCTCATCGCAAACATCGTTAGTCTGATCGGAACACTAGTGGCCACGTCCTCGATCTTTCTTCGATGGCCTGAGCTTTTGTTCTTCAGTCGCATTTTTGCCTCTTCCTCCTGCGGACTTTCATTCGGGTCACTCATCCTATTCTTGCAGGTGCACAAGCTTTGTGAACTGATTAATTTCAACCTTAATGTAGGAAACGACGCCCACAAAACAACGTGGCCTCACCAGCTTTCTCTCCGAAGTCGCGTTCATTGCGACCAATGTGCTGGGAATGGGTTTTGGCATGGACGTTATTTTAGGCAAACACTTGGACGGCCTTATCGGAATCGGAGCAATTCCAGGCGTTCTTGCAATCCTCGTTACCTTGCCTCTCAAAGAAACGCCGAAATTTCTTTTAATCAACAAAAACAACCGTCATTTGGCCATGGAATCGCTTATTTACTACAGAGGTGCATTTTGTTGGACCGTGAACCAAAAGTGATCACAAAGAGGTTCAGGTGAACGAGAAGACAACGAGAAAGTGCTGGAAGAGATGCTGAAAGAATCTGACGACAAAGTGGGAATGCCTCTGCCGCGTGCTCTAAAGGAAGTGTTCGCGCGAAGACACCTCCGGAAAGCGTTCATCATTGGGGTTCTATCCCTTCAGGCATGTCAAGGCATCTCACTTCTAATCCAATGCTCCCTTTAGATTGTTGTGGGCATTTGGCCCATCATATACCTGTCCACTGACCTCCTCGAAGCTCACTTCAGTTCGGAAGTTGCGCAGTTCTCCTCTTTCGGCTTCATCTTCGCCAATTTCCTCGCTAGCTTGTGCGGAATGTTTGCAGTTGATAGGTACTTCGCTGCCGGCCTGTTTTAGTATACAGTGGAGATTTTAGATTTGGACGCCGTCCGATGATAATCCTATTTGGAGTCCTCAATACTTTGTCGCTCTCTGGTTACATTTTGTTCGATCGTCTTTCTGCTTTCGTCGATCACGGTTTTAGCTATGGGTGCATCGTTTCGTTGGTGGCTTATGGCATTACTTATGGGTGAGTGAGAGACAGTACACAATACAACAATGTTCCTTTTTCAGCGCAGCACTCGGTCCCATCGCCTTCTTTATCACCAGCGAACTCACTCCTCAACGTTTCCGATCCCTCGTTCAGTCGATGGTTTTTGCCTTCAACACCGCGAACAACTTCATCGTTGGCTTCGTAACCTTGCCCGCATACAAACAGTTCGATGTTTGGAGTTTCATCCCGCTCTTCATTGTGCCATCCGTGTTGTGCATCGTCTACCTTGTCCGCAACATGCCGGAAACGAAAGGCCGCGAAATCCACCAAATTGTTGAGCATCTTGCTCGCACGTCGTCTCTGGATTACTCAAAAATCCGACCGAATCGCTCGTTCGCAGGAAGTATTACTGCCGTGGAGGACGACAAGTCATACGGAACGACAAAGCTATAAGTCCTTGAGCGCCTCTTTGCTAATTCGCATTATGTGTTGTTCCTTATTAAATGCGGAACCTGTTTGGCGCTAATAAAACGCCACGATACGTGAGGATGCAGTGAAAAAGGTTCGTGTAAGAAGACAATTTGAATTTGTATACAGGAAATGGTCTAAGGGTCCAATGCAGGGTGGTTCCACGAATTCAGTTTTTCTTGATACCGTATTTGGCTCCCAAATCATTTATGTTTTCTTCTAGGGTTGTCATCTTCATGAGCTCGCACTCTTCTTTGATGTCGTTGTACAATGCAGTGCTCCTAAAAACGTGTGGTTCGTAATTCTGGTTGCTCGATTTCTTACAGATAGCGTTCGCCAAAACTTGCGAGAGACGTCACGATCAGCTTTCCCTTGTTTTCTGCGCGCTTAGCCAGCTACAAAACGAAGTGACATTTCGGAGCACACATGAGCTACCTGAATCGCAGCACAAACATTGGCTCCACTCGAGATTCCAGCGAGGATTCCTTCTTCTAGCGCTAGCCGCTTGGCCATCGCGATAGCGTCATCAGAGTGGACACGGATCGCTTCTTGAAAGAGCGACTTGTCGAGAACCTCGGGAATCATTCCCGTTCCCATTCCTTGGATCTTATGAGGAGAGTGCGGCAGTCCGCTAATGACAGACGATTCGAAAGGTTCCACAGGGTATACTTGAATGTTTGGATTCTTCTCCTTTAGGAAGCGACCAACTCCAGTCATGGTTCCCCCAGATCCGATCCCAAAGCAGACAATGTTCACTTTTCCTTCGGTTTGCTTCCAGATCTCTTGGGCTGTGGTTTGGTAGTGGGATTCAGGGTTCGCAGGGTTACCGAACTGCATGTACGTTCAGAAAAAGAACAGACGGTGTTCAGATCCTTGCCTGGTTCAGGACGACGGAGTTAGGAATGATCTTTTCGAGTGCAAACGCTCGCTCCATGGCTCCTTTCACCGCTGTCGCGGGGTCGGTCAGCACGACTTCGGCGCCATATGCTTTTAAAAGTGTGCGCTGTGTTTGTGATTGAGTAAATCTCAAGGGTTAACTTACTCTTTCAATGCTCATTGACGCTGGCATCACTAAAATCAATTTGTAACCTTTCACCGCGGCCACAAAAGCCAAAGCAATTCCCATGTTTCCAGAAGTGGGCTCGATGAGGACACTCTCTCCCGGCTTGATCTTTCCGGCTTTCTCGGCGGCGTCGATCATCGCGAATCCAATGCGGTCCTTCACAGAGCACGCAGGGTTCATGTATTCAATTTTAACCGCTGGAATTTGAGCTTTCAAAGCCTAGTTGGAAAAGGTACCGATTTTGGCGTCTAGCCCTTCGGTGACTTTATTCAGTTGCACAAGGGGAGTGTTGCCGATCATTTCGATGGCATCTTTGCAGATTGTTTCGCGCGGCATCTCGAGGAACCTCTGAAAGCACGCACGACCACTTAAACAGACAACGACGAGAAATGCCGAATGCACCTTGCATGAGAACCATTTAAGTAGCAAAGAAGAGGCGGTGCCGCTAACCAAAACAATCAATCTCAGTTCCGATACTCTTTTTGTGATCAATTCCAAGGTACGCGGCTGTCAAGTTCGTATATTTCTCACTGATTTTCGACCTTGGCAATTTGCACACCACTCGTGTGCTACACATCAGCCGATGGAATAACAAAATCAATGAACTGAGAACGTCCTTTTCAGACAATATCGCACAAACAACAAAGCGTTTATAGCACCCGAGGTCCGATGAATAAAATTAACAGAAGGCAGTCCAATCAAGGTCCGATCTTGAAACGTTCCATGAGCTTCCGAATGAAGGAGTCGTGTGACGCGTAGAGTTTAAGTCCAGAGTCAACATTAACCCAGCGGACATTTACTGCATCGTCGCCTGCCTACAACATCAGAAAAAATCGTCAAATTGACCATGACAAACATCCACAACCTTAAAGTTCACATTGTCCAGAAGACCGGTATCGTCGTGAAAGTTCACAACAATCGTTTCCATCCACGCGTTATCTGTGTTTCGAGGGTCGTCAACGTAGCCTTTGAAAAGCTCCTTGCCCTTCGCCCATAAAGAGCTGATCTCGGAGCAAGGCACACCACAGAGGGCTTCTTCAGTAAATTCACGCTGCAAAGTACGTGATACTAGTTCGCCTTTGTCCACCATTCCACCAGGAATTGCCCATTCGCCTAAAAGTTGCACAAATTGTTTAAATTCAGGAACGAAACACTGTCTGCAAACCTGTATCACCCCGCTGAATAGCGACAAACTGCAATCGTCCGTCTTTAAATCGTGACACGATGGGATCGGCCGCGTGATTCGGACCCCACCGTCCAAGTACGCCGCGTCCCTTCAGTCCACAACGTCCTTCTGGATTCAGCGGGCGCTGGTCGTTTCCAATCTCATAGTGCCTGCAATTTTCTCCTTTAATCGCCAATACATGAAAAGAAGGTGCCAAACCCGCAGTGCGACCGACGATCAGCTTCTTCGTCCAGTTGATTCCACGCTATTCGACTCAAATCGTCTCCATCAGACCATGGTTTCCCACACGCATCTTTGGCTGTATAGTCAACGGGGGAATACTCTGGCCATGATGTCGTCCATGGCACTTTCTCATCCGGAACTTCGACCCGGTAGATTTCGCTACGCAGATAAGGTTTTCCTGAAATATTTACAATAAGTGTCTAAATGACAATTTGCAAACCAAGTTAAAATTTGCAATAACTTCTCTGCATCGCCGAAGGAGAAAAGCTTACCCGTGGAACGGCATTTTACATGAAATCGCGACGTCATGCTTCGACAAACGGACGAAGCGAATCTTCCGCCGATGAACGCTAAACGAATAGCGGCGACGTTCATTTCGACCACATAGAATCGCGGCGATGCGGCGCGAACTTATCGGAGTGACACATTTGTGCGAAAGTAGAAAATGGCAACTGGAATGGCGAATCTGCAATTTACACAACACACATCAATAAAATAACGAACCTCTGGAACCTCCTAAATTCTTTCGGTGTGAAACCACCTTATAAATCGTAAAAAATCCGCGGGTGGAGACATTTTCTCGACTGTTACAAAACAGACCTTTCTTTATAATGATCTTCAATTGCTAGCGCATATTTTGTTCGGGGTAAAATGGATAATGAATATCATAAGTGATTTACAAATTTCTTTTTGCTCCTAATTTTTGTCGGTGTGAAACCACTTTGTAAATCGTAGAAAATCTGCGGGTGGAGATATTTACTCGACTACTCCAAAACACAGACTTTTCTCTATATTTTGCTCAAAAATAGACTAAAATGGGTATAATAAATCTGGATTTACGAATTGAAACGCGCTTGTGACTCGGAGTTCGGCTTCTGCTTCCATTGATAGTATTGTCAGTCAGCAAACATATGTTAAAATCTGAGCACTTTCTCTTCTTGCTGATTCATCGAGCGCGACTGGTCATTTGGGTCACGTCCACCATTGTGCTCAGATCTTCCCTTTCGTTCCACACTTTCACTTTTCCGCATTCACGACATGTTTAGGGCACTACTCATCTTTATTCTTTTCCACATCTTCAACGTATTGGTCAGATCTGAGACTGATTTTACATTGGAGTGCAAACGCGGTTACAGGATAGTTTCTATCAAACGTGTCGCCAACTTTTACCACAATGACACTCTTGGCTCTCTTTCCATAGAGTGCGAGAGAATCCACGAAGGCGTGAACGAAGTTGGTTTCTTTTCAATTCATATCAATCGTCTGTTGTTTCAGGTGACGTGTGAGGCTCTGCAAAATATCCCCCAATGTAACGGATTACCAGAAGGATGTGCAGGATCGCAATGGCTCGGTGGTTTTCACGTTTACCTTATTGAAAATGCCACCGGTGCAGTTTTGTAAGTAAATGATTGGTTGCATTCTTAGATAAGGCGTGTTGCAGATTGGATCCCATATGCTGCTCGACTCCCTCGGTTCGGATCGATGCTCATTCCTGCGTTGAGGATAGACTGAATAGCGCGAGGAGTGTTTTCGAGCATGGAATTGCCGAGGACCTCACCTATCGAGGACTTCGATGTTGGCACCAGTACAACGCCAATCAGACACTGGTTGACCTCGTATGGAAGATGGAAATTTGCAGTTTTTCGACCGATTCGTCGATTGATCAAAATGTGGCATCGGCAGCGGTGGTCTCGAAAGGTATGTATCTTTTTCTGTCGAAAATGCTTTCACCTTATCGTACAGAAATGTGTCCGGAGTGCGCCTGTCATTGTGGCATCGACACGTGCGCGAACGGCCGAGAACCGGTGCGGATTATCCACAAAACTCGATCAAAGAGCGGATGTGGGTGTGAATGTGACTGTTACTTCCAATGTACAAGAAGAAAATAATGCTTGAGCATTTACTGAAAATATAAATCACATCTATTCTCTTCACTGAGGCGATCGGTGGGGGCCTTTTCCTTGATGAACAGTCGACCAAAAGGCCTGCCATGCAGCTGTGACTATTTCTGGGTTGTTCAGGTTAAGGGCGTCAATTTCAGATTCTAGAGCCTGGCTACTCCCGTACATGTTAGTGTTGAGTGACGATGGCGGCATGGGAAGGGACATGTTCCGAGATGGGAGAGGAGGAATGACGCTTGCTATGACATTTGTCGACCGCTGTGGCACGGACGGCATATAACCAGGTGTGAATCTGTTCTCTCCGGTATAGCGATTCCTCGAAACACTTCCGCCGACTTTTCCGGAGCTTGGGCCCTGATAGTACGTTTCCGGTGTGTCGTGGAAGTACTGAAATGTTCTCTGAAGTCTGCAGCCTAAGCGAGCAGTAAAACGTACTGATATTTTAGACGGTGATGGGGATGTGTTTCTGGCACCACGATAGGAAGAATCCGAAGAGCAGATTGGAGATGTATAACGAGGGGACATCGGAGACATGTCTCCAGCCGTGTCTTTGGGCGTTGCAGCGAGCACATTCATGGAAATGCCGTCGAGTACAAAGTCTCCGATTCTTAACAGATGTCAGCTTCTTCCGTTGTTCACAACGAAAAGACTTACTCAATAAGTTCTCGGACCACACTGGGATGTGAGAGTGTGACGAAGGCGAAATTGCGAAATGGCTTTGGAATGAAGACGTCGACGACGTTGCAGTCTGGCTGGATTCTTTGAGCCTCATGAGTAAAGAACTTTCTGAGATCCTCTATTGTTGTTTTGTCGGAAACGCGACCGACGAAAAGCTTGCAGTTCATAACCGTTTGCGCCTCTTTTGTCTAAATGGCTGGAGTGCAAGGTATGTCAGGAGCTTCTGCCAACTTTGGAATTCGGAATGCGCACTTGACACTTCCTTCCGTCGATGATGTGCGTCGGTTTCGCAAGAACCCGCAACTGTGCGTCATAAGCGTCCATTTGAACGAACCCGAAACCTTTGGAGTTGCCGGAGTCATCGCGTTTCAACTAAAACACATTTCGTATGGAGGCGGGTAAAGCGAGCCAGTTCAGAAGAGAGCCATAACATGCAGAACAAGGGAAGCGCAGAGAAAGCTCTTTTTGCGCCAGCTGCAATAGTTCTCACAGAGCACACGTTCAAAATGGACCAGCGCTGTAAGCACAGACAGACTGGCACTCCTCTCACCAGCACACATCCACTTCTAAAGCCACGAGGTCGGACTTTAGCTCTCAACACTCACCTCACACGCAACTACACCTCCGAACTGCTCAAAATACTTCTTGAACTGTTCGACAGTCGTCCTGTACGGTAGTCCAAGCACGATAAGGTCTGTGCAGCGACGTGTCTCTTCAGCCTTCGGTGTACCACTGGGGATTTCCATTCTTTTCTGTTTAACCAAATTCTGGCCACCCGCCGACCCATTACGACCGATCTCGGTATCACTCGAATCACTCTCGTCCATGATCTTTCTGCGCTTCGTTGACTGATCACCTACACAATCGGAATAAGGTCTCACGCCACAGACTTCAGAATTGCAGCCGAGTCTCTCCGCCAATCCGACAGTCTCACCGCTCTCCCATCAACTCTCACACACATCTTCCTTTCTCTCTTACCAACTCAACAATCTCCTTCCACAACTGAACAGTTCCTTACCTCTTAGCTCATCGTAATCAATGATCTGCCCAACGTTACGAATAGCAACGCTGTGTTTTCCGCTCGATCGAGGTATATTCACGTGCGTGTAGGAGGGCGCCTGGAAGATCGCATAAAACAGCTTGTCTGCCCAACCACCAGGAGGTGGCAAGAACTTCACCCCGCTTTGGTCAACCCTGAAACGATAATAATATTAGCCAACTCTGCAGCCCACTGCCACACTCCCAACAAGCTTACATTAGAGCCCTAGAAGCACCTGTGACTGGATTTCTGTATTTTAACCCGTGTGCCCCGGGGAAAGCATGTGACAGTGTGGCCAAGCCGAGAGAATTATCGAGTGGATCGGTGGGTAGTTCCATTCGTTCTCCGTCGTCTCCGTCGGTCACAAGTACGTATTCTGGCTGAAGTTCGTGTTTCTATCGATCTCCACATCATCACTGTTACCTCGTTATTGTTGCACAGAGGTGCGGCTAACGCACTCTTCTCCTCTGCTTCTGGTGCTTCTTTGACATCTGTATTGCATGCGGCGATCACTCCAGTAGCATCGATTTCTGCAGAAGTCATAATGGTTGCACTCGCGTCGGGCTTTTGTCTTTCAGCTAGAATAGCAGAGCGTCAATCTCAACGCTCGGCAAATCGCTTGCTAGCGTACGAACCGACAAGATTTATCACGAACTAGCGATGCTAGGCATTTTCTTTTAGGCACTACACGATCGCATCGCAACTCGAACGAAAAGAATCAAAGAAAGCACGACAGAGGCTGCTTCAAGGAATCATATGCAATGAGTCACCTGAGTTATGTGGCGAAGGAACGGCTTCTGTTAACAATAAGATACATTATATTTTGCTCGTCGAGTCAGGACCGCTAGTCGCCGCTAAGAAATGGCAAACGCTCAACCACCTAACCTATGTTTGTAGTTAGCTCTTCGCGACACACATTCGAGTGTTGGTATATACATTTAAACGATATTCAACCCGGAGAAGTGTATTGTACGAGTATTAACATAATTACATTAGATTTTTACAAGGCGCTGTAAAGCTCTACTTTCTGTGTGCGTTGACTTCGTTCACGAACATTCGGCAGACTTCTTCGATCTTCTCGCGACGACTATTGTCTCCGAACGTTCCGATTCGCCAGATCTTGCCGAGAGTGGGACCTAGACCACCGGAAATTTCAAGACCTTTCTGCATCAGTGCGTCGTTCACTTTCTTCCATTCGACGCCCTCTGGTACTTTGACCGTTGTCAAACACGGCAGGCGAACATCCTGTTTGTATTTGTTTTTTTAATTAAGACACGCTTAAACGTACTGGATTTTCAACGAAGAGTTCGAGTCCGTTTGATTCGAGGAGCTGATAGAGAAACTTGCTGTTCTCCAGGTGACGCTCCACGCTGTTCTCGATACCTTCTTGTACGACGAGAGACAGGGCCGCTCGAAGCGAGTAAACGGTCGAAATGGGAGCGGTATGATGATATCTTGGGGCGTCTTCGAAGCACCCCCAGTAGTTTCCGACCTCTAGGACATCGAAGTAGAACGAAGGAACGCGATTCTTTCGGCTTTTTATCTTCTCACTGAAATTGATCGTCGTCAAGCCAATGCGTTCATTCCAAAGCACCTACATTGCACGCTCGTTGAACGACATAGGTGCTAGACCTGGTGGAGCATTAAGACATTTTTGGGTTGCCGAATAGACGCAGTCAACCTGAAATCATTTGCATTCAAACGGTACATTGGGAATGTTGCAACCAGAAGATCATCGCAGTTGAATGGGGCACCACCTAGGGAGGCGACCGTATCCACGATGAGAAGGGCTCCCGAATCGCGACAGACTTCTCCAAATCCGCTAAGTGGATGAGCGACACCAGTGGAGCTTTCGCCGTGACAGAGAAAAACGGCGCTTGGTAGGAATTCTTTCACAGTCTAAACTTTGAATGGCGCTCAAAAGTCAAAGCAATATAACCTTGGCGAAACGGTCGAGGTGCACAACTTCTCCTTCGGTTACCTCCAGAACTTTCACATCCAATTCGAGTCTCTTAGCGAGATCGGCTGCTCGGGCTCCCCAAATGCCGTTCTTGATAATCAGCACTCGTTCATTACGTTCACAGAGATTGACGAAGGCGCATTCCATTCCAGCATGACCAGTACCACTGAGTGCAAAGGTCAATTTGTTCTGAGTTTGAAAAACATATTGCAGCCCGCTCCGAACGTCTTTCATGATCTGTAATACGTTTGCACTTTATGAAATTTGCATTTCAAAGGGGATGCGTGCTCGAATGTGTAGCATGGTGAAGAAATCATAGCAGGGTGGGTGGAAAAGCAGAAGAAGTGGAAGCGGAAAAGTTACATTTAAGAACTGCGGATGCAGATGTCCCAAAAGTGGTGCGTTAAGCGATTGCTGGATAGAGTCAGGCATGTCGCTGGGGCCAGGGCCGTACAGTTTCACTTTCGGCACTAAGGCTTCCCGCAGCAGTGCGGCCGGAGGTTCGACAACGTATTCATTCGGGTGAACGACTTGGGCTTTTTGAGAAATTGCTCGGCGATAGTTCTGCAAATGCTGTCATTGAGAAGCGTCTGACCTGACCCCTCCGATCTGCTGCACAGAAGGCCATGCTTCGGAACACATTTGCCATTGATGTTTACCTTCTCGGGCAGCAAAGGTTGCAGAGACGAAGGCCGATTTGGAGTAGCGCTTGTAGCGGACAAGGCCCGCATGGAAAGCTGAACAGTCCCGCGCGCAGCGGTGTGTATCGCCGAGAATTTGAGCATCATCTGAAAGTACAGAAATAAGTTGGTGGAATGGAGCGCCAGATCGTGTGCTCGCAGAGCGGATGATGGTGTCCGGCGGTGGTCACCACTGGAAGGCGGAGGCCTCCACGGCTCGCCTCGATAACGCCACGAGATAACGAAAACAACACAACTGTCCCTCGTTCCCTCCAAAACGATCTGAAATGTTCACTGAAACGTGAAATGGACCGTTCAGAGATCACTGCTAGAGCAGTGGGCTAAAGACGCTTTCATACTCGAAGTAGACGCGGAGTCGACTGATATAGCAGTGTTTTCTTGTCGGGAGATAAGTGCAGATGTACGCATTTACTGTAAGCTGAACACGACTGTATACAGTATCGCTATGAGAACTGTACCATGCTCTAATAGCAATACTGTTTCCAAATGCCGCTTTAGTCTTTGCCAACACTGATGCTTGCTTATCACAACCAATGCGCAGTTGATAATAGTGTAAATTTTCGAGATTGCATTGTTTTCATCTCGTCGGGAGTTCTGAAAGTGCCGCTCGCGGACGACGAGCTTGCTCAATGTCGAACATCTCGAAGACGTTTGTGCTGTCCTCACCACCTGAGAAAGGCGGATTGAGCGAACAGCCGT
This sequence comes from Steinernema hermaphroditum, assembly GCA_030435675.1. Classification (NCBI taxonomy): domain Eukaryota; kingdom Metazoa; phylum Nematoda; class Chromadorea; order Rhabditida; family Steinernematidae; genus Steinernema; species Steinernema hermaphroditum. The sequence continues at coordinate 8,233,652 of CM059625.1, forward strand.
TCGATCTCCGAAATATAGGGCGAATTCCCCAGCCATTTTCTGGACAGCACAATGTGATAAAAGAGAGTCACAGTAAAAACACAGTAACCGGCAAAGCACCTTTAAAGTTAGTGGTACCCGTTGTAACAACACGAGGGGCTGATTGATGTGAAGTTGTTTTCTCGCCATGACGATTCGAAACGCCGAAGTTATGAATGTTCTACAAGAGTTCCATGTTTACACTTAGATCCCACTCGTTGACGCACAGCACAACCTCGCAGAGTCTTTTTATCACCCCGCAGATTGTCTTAAAGTTCGGATCAGAGTTGAACTTATTGATTTGTTGAGCCGCTCGGCCAGCCGTCGGCGGTGAATCGAACAACTTGCCTCCTCCTCCTCCCTGTCTGAGCCCATCACTAGCCCGCACTGATCTTCTTGTCGACATCAAACATCTGCCTCCTACACTAAACCCCATCTACTCGAATCTCGATCTGTGCTTTTACCGAGTTCCACCGCGCTTTGCGTATCATATTTTTTTTGCGTTTTATCATCTATTACCCTAATCTTTAAAATGTTGATTGTTGTCACGATTTTCCGAAGAGCAAACTCTTTTCATGTAGTAGATTTTCTTAGAACTACTATTTTAGGAGTAGTAACTGATTCTTAGAAGGAAGATTCGGGAACTGCACAATAACTTCTTTAATTTGTGTTTAATCGGGTTTATCTACAATTCTTGGAGTTTACTGTACTTGTATGGTCGGCCTTCGTGGTATAGCACAAATCAATTCTTGAGAAATGCATCAGACGTAGTTGACGGCTTGTACCGTGCGAAAGGAATCCGATCAGTGTAATCCTCTAGCGTTACATAGAGTGTTTCTAGTTTCTAAAAAATGTCGACATCGAGAGTTTGTGTTGCCCCGATTTTCAAAGTCACCCATCCAGAAAGTTCCTCGTTCACTGCAGAGTCTGTCTTTAACTGCGGACATCATGACCGAGGAAGTGATGGCCTCATCCCACGCGGACGCAGAGCTGGCCGTCGATGACGAAGAAGAAGCGATCCGAAAATCGAACGCCATCGACTGGAATTCACTTTTTGCAACAGTCGAGGATCCTGAACTGGCGGAGATCATGCGGTCTGCGATCGACTCCGCTGTTAGCATATTGACGTAAATGCACTTAGTTTTGTTACGTAACACGCGAATACTTCAGCACTGGAAAAGAAGTGCAAAAGTTGTCCGTAATTCGTACTTTAACGGAACTGCTGGATACCGATGGGGAGGACTGTATCGAAAAGGTTATTCCACTAATCCAGGCAAGCAACAATCTCTCGATGCGTTAACACAAAACTTTTCTGCAGAACGTCTTAAAAGAAGAGGCAACGAATCTTGATTTGCACTGTGAGGCCGCCGTCGTTTTCAAAAGCATAATCACCGACAAGAGATACGACGAAAAGTTCCCGTAAGTTAAAAATAAAGGACAGTAAACGAACTTCGACAAATCCAACCGAATGACCAGACTTGGCTCACCAAACACAAACAGGATTTGCTCTCATTAATCTTTAAAACCGTCTGCTTTCAGAGGCCTGAACGAAAAGCTTCTCAACTACATCCTTCTCAATTTGGAGAACCAGAAGGAATACAGTAAGTTCCGCTGCTCTTTAGCATGAGTGTGATCAGAGTTGGCAGCGTGTGAAAGGGGGCCAATCCGTGACCAGCTGTGGACTTGTTTTCGTGCAAAAGCGCTTTGTCACCATTCGGTCGATCATCGAGCCCGTTCCCACTACGTCCGATTTGAATAAAATATGGGCGAATGTTGGGGGTGACTGTTTATTTTCACACGTGACGTTTGAACCTATCCCGGAGAAGTGCTCCGCTTCTTCACTAATGCATTCCCCTTTCAGTTTCGGCCGCCGCTTGGTTGGAAACACTCGTTGAAATAGCCGATCACATCCCCCTCCAAGCAGTAACTGACTTGGTAAGTTCTTCTACTAACCTATGCCATTAACAAGCACGCCTTGGTAACTGTTTTGACGAGCACGAAATCAGCATTTGCACCATTTTCTCTTTTCGCCGCTCTCTGTAGAGTTGTCCCAGAAGTGAATCAATTTGCGAACCATACATATGTGCCAGCTTGTAAACACTAGTGTGTCCACTATAAGGAGAAAGAGCGCAGAACATCATAGATTAATGAACTGCAAAAACCAGGGTATCTTGTATTGTATTTATCACTATTGTCCGAGCTGTTAGAAACAAGAGAAATTGAGAAAAAGGCCTTTTTTCTACTTTCCAACGGCATTAAATATAAAATGCGGGCAGTATTTGAATGTAAGCACCTGCGCATGAATGATTCTGAAAGCTCGTGGGATATGCCAAACAGTGTGTTCCGGACACGCGTAAAAAAGTCCCTTTCGACGCAAATTGTTGATTCATTCGCTCCCCCTTCTGCCCCAACTACAGCGCTACAGGCGTGACTAATTGACACTGACTCTGAACAGCGCTTAAAAACACTTATGCAAACTTCCGACATTCGCCTGGTCTACAACAACAGTCCATCATGACCAAACACAGTCTGCTTCCCTTAACGCCACGCAACTTTCCTTCCACAAGTTGCTAACCTTTTAGAAGAGACCTCACTGCCGAATGCGCATGAGTGATTTTGCGGTGTTTCTTAATCGTCCCCTAACAGTCAGAGTAGCGACATACCTTGGCGGCCAGAGGTGCGCCGCGAGAAAAACGAAATGGGCGAATCAGTGAGGGGCACATGTCTTGCCCTCGGCTCGATTATACATAGTACCTGTCGATTTGTTGCACTTATTCCGGCGGGACGGCGCACTCTGAGCCCATCGGTAAACGGCATCGCGCGCGCGAAACTATTTGCTGTGAATAGCTCGTTACCTAAGGGGATTCCGGTTTGTGCTTTTTGTGCTGGAACTCTGCGCTTCCTGTGTTTGACTCTGTTAGTACATTTTTGCTTCTCTCTCGAGCCAGCTTCCACTCTTATAGATTGTTCCGTTGGCGGTTAACCAGGCCGATCCCGGAAAGCGAGTGCAGAGGAGAGTTATTGCGACAAAACTGGTCGAGAAGTTGTGCACAATCATTTCACCACAAGAGTAAGTGACTTTCTCGTGTCCTCAATTCGTACGCTCCCTCTAAGCGTGCCGGCTCTGTTGTGTTCTTCGCACTGCGCTTCGTCTTTCAAGTTTTGCTCCTGCCACTCGATATCGCATACTGTCGCAACGTTGGTGACGGCTAGAGATGAAGAAACACTGAGTACCCAGTAGTAGTTGATAGTTGCCAAACGGAGAGAGCACCTATGTAGTAAATTACTGCATCGTTCACCTGTTAAGAAAGAAGCGCCTGGGGTTGGGATCGACGTAGATCGTGCACCATAAACTATTGTTTTGTTCTGTTTCAGCGTGAGAAAGGAGTTGGCACCTTGTGCTCAAATGCTGTGCCAGGATCCAAATCCGACGGTTCGCACATCGATCGCCCAAAGACTGTCGGTTATTGCGCAATCGCTCAAGTAGGTGAAGCCCCCTAGTGCGGATCACAGCTGGTTTCAGTAGCTCGACTGATTGCGTCTCTCTGTTGCTTCCGTGTCTCATAGAACTCTGCAAAGACGACGATGCCGGAGTGAGGGAGGCGATCTTGAACACGATCGCTATTTGTTTGCCGTACTTCACAAAAGGTAACGAGTTTGACGAAGTCGTTATGAATGAGGTTCGGTTGGCAGAAAGTAGACGCACCGTGGTTGTTCCCCTGCTCAGAAAGTGCACCGAACAAGCGATCTTTCTCAAAGACGAGTCACTTGGTGTCGTCTCCCGTCAACTAGGCCCTTGGCTCGACAGCCTTCAGGATGTGCTGAGTGACCAGGAGAGGAAATGGTTCCTGGACACTTACTGCAGAATCATCGGACTCACGATGAACCAATCCATTACGGAGTCTTTGACGGAATCACGAAACTCGTCCGTCCTCATCAGCAGACGCATGTGTGCGTATAACTTCCCGGTAATCGAGTTCCCTCATCCCTTAGACGTCCGCTCCCTTTTGAGTGTTTTGTGAAAATGTACGGCGACGTTCATTTCACGGAAAGGCTTCTTCCGCTCCTAGAGAAGCTTGCCTCCGACAGCGACGACGAGGTGCGCAGTGCGATCGCCGCGGGATTCCACGAGATCGTCGCCCTCCGACCGGACGAGCCGACCCTCATCCCTCCTTTCATCGAACTCATCCGCGGCGGTGCAAGCGAAGTAGTCGACCGGATCACAGGCAGTCTTCACAAGATTCTGCCGACTCTCTACAAATGCGCCAACAGTCAGACCAGCGCACCTGTAAGGGACATCTTGCCTTCCATTAATACCCAATTTATAGAAAATCAACCGATCGCAGCTCGACCGAATAGTCATTGGATGCAATCGCCTGATCCGGGGAACGGGATCCTGGCGATCCCACGAGTCATATCTCAACAATATTTCGTGCATTCGCCATCTCGTGCCACCGTGCGACCTCTACATCAGCTTCCTCCCCATGTTGAAGCAGGAAGTTCTTACAGCGGTCTGATTTTTTGAGTTTTCGTTTCATTTGCTGAAAGTAATTTGCAGAGAGCACTTCCATGCCGCATCGCCGCTGCAAACACTCTGTTTTTGATGATGCGCGAACACCCCATGAAAAAGAGTCGCCAGACCGTCATTGACTTCTTCTGTCACAGTAACACAACATCATCAATCAAAGACCCTTTTCTGGATTTCAGCAATTGCGAAACACGAGAGCTGCCAGCGACGGCGACTACTTCTTGACGTTGTACCGAAGATATTAGAGATTTTCAGTCTCGAATTCTTTAAGACACATATCTTGGAGCACGTCCTAAGACTGGCGAATGACAAAATATCGAATATTCGGTGAGTTGGTATCCTGCAAAGTCAACAATACACCGTTTTTTTAGACTACAACTCTGTCGAACACTTCCAAAAATAAAAGGGTATCTCGTTCTGCCAGATGATGAGAACACTCTTTTGGAAATGGAAAAACTCGTTCGTCAATTACTTGCAGCCGAAGAAAACCCGAATTCGAGACAGCTCATTCAGATCGTAATCCCCTTCTGCGTTTCATGTAATCTAAACTGACTTGCAGTACGCGTGCGAACTTTCCCGAACTGAGACGATCCACAGGGCAAGTCCGGCAAATAAGGCGAAGCTGGAAGAAGAGAAGAGGTTGTGGACCGAATTAGAGCCAGTTATGATCGAACCGCCGAAGAAAGAAGAGATGAGCAAGAAAGAGCACACGACAGTGCCGTCAAAACCTCCCACAGGGTACAGAACGTACGAGGAGAATGAGAAAGAAAGTTGCTGTTTAGAAGCCGCATACCTGAGAGTACAGGCAACAAACCGCCTTCTATGTGGAGGACCTCACGGACTCAGAAGCCGAAGACAGCCGTTGTCCGTCCGCAGCCTCAAATTGTGGTCACTCAAAGAGCGCCCAGTCCGATGCCAAAAACAAACAACTCCATAGATGACAGGAAATCAAGGCTCCCTTTGGCGACAAGTTGTTTCACTGCCAAACCCTGCCACTCTTTAACCGACGTTTCAGACAGTCCACTAAGTGCACGATACAAGCCTCAAAATTCCGCAACAACGACAATGTCGTGCATAGCTTCTAAGGGATCAAGTTCTATTGACCCTTCGCTCTCAAAATATCGCCCTCAAAACAACGGTATCAATGGAACGTCCACGCAAAGTAAGCATTTCCCCTCTTTCCACAAAACGTGGCCGTCTATTAGGAAGTAGCATCCCTGCATCGACTGGCCTTAGACGCTCTGCAACGACAACTACTGGCTTCGAACGTTCGAATGGAAGCTATTCGAGTGCCAGCAAGCCGTCTCCACTGAGCATGTCGCGATCGTCGAGCAGCATCCGTCGGCCGTACAGCCTGATGAAGGTGCAGAGTTCGAGCGCAATCGAAAGGAAACCGCCTCAAATGTCGATACGCATTACGAGTATGACCTAAATCGTGGTATATTACCGTATCTCTTTTCTTATATGTTGTATAATTATTTATGAGTCAGAATCATTGGTTCGCAAATTGTTGATGATATTTGTTTTCTCACATTGCTCAATCGTTTTCAAGCCGTCAGTAATCTCAGTCATGCTTTACATCTTCAGGATTTCTATGGAGTCTTTAACAAAGTCATTTTACGATTGTATTTTCTATGTAAATATATTTTAATAAATCAATATCGTTAGAACTAAACCGCAGCTACACGAAGAAACGAGACCCTCTTCCTCGAACGTATCGGCCTATTTGGTGTTTACACACGGGGCACTTGTGGACGAAGTCGGCGAAGCAAGTGAGGAAACAAGGAATGGGCGCGCACGGCCACAGGAAAAGAACTATGAAGATGGCCATCGAGACGTACACGAAGACGCCCGTCACAGGCTGGGGGACGGTGTCCACCAGATTCTAAACACCGGGTCACGTCACCCCCAGAGACACTATGTTACCCGACAGCGGCTACAGTACACCCTCACTGGCTTTGTTCGGAAATTCAAGTCGGTTTCCGCGACAAGCACGTTAGGCGGCGTGTCCCACTCGGTGAGATCGTTTGCGTAGCGGACAGATTTCGTTTTGCTTCTTGTGGCCTAAATGATGAAACCTATATCGAATTGGCGAAGAATTTGCATGTACAAAGTGAGGAATACTGCTTCTCAGTGTAGGGGGAGGAAGTCCGTGGTAGCCTTCGAGCAGCTGCTTCCGATTTCGGACGAGTCGGCGCCATTTCAGGGCATATTGTATTGCTAACTTTTCCCTTTTCCTAAATGAAATTAGGTGTGCTAAATATTTACGAATTACTTACGCATTGGATGCTTTCTTTGCTCCGCTGTTCACCTCGATTCCGCTGAGAATGCCTCCGATGATCACGCCACCAAAGACCAAGATGAAAACATCTCTCATGTTTGTTAGACCCAGTCGAGCAGGCGATTTATGGGTCTCTTGAATGCAGCCGCCGCTCCTTCCGGCGGAAGAAATCCATTTGGAGTCAAGGTTCTCCATCATCCCACTTTCTGATAGTCGGAGAATGGCCATGGTGATATGAGGTGTCCATGGCGAGTTCTTCTGGAGACCTACACCGTACGCCGATCGGCCGAAAAGGGTCCCTCGGGTCCTCAATCGACAGTCGCGAGCCGCTTCGAACTCTAGCCGTGTCGAGTCCCAAATGAAAGCTCCCAGCGTCCTAGATGAAGTTCGTATTGTTGGTCACAAAAATCTAACGCACTCATTTAAAAGTGACTTTATCGCGTCGTCGGCGTTTCTTACGTTGTGTCCTTCCATCTTTCGAAACATGGTAGACAGCTCTACATGTCGCTTGAAGTACTGATACGTGTTCGTTTCGAGAACGGTTGCAAATGAAAAATTCGCACTCGGGTTGCGCAACTAAACAAAAATTTGAGTGTTTGAAGCTAGAGCGGCTGTACCCGAGGATCTGTTACGCCCGTAAGCCCTTTCTCAGGCTGATCCAACACGAGGAAGGCGGCAAGGTTGGCAGTGTAAGATGCCACCATAATCATACAGAAGCCGCACCACACAATGCCCAAAACTCGGGCGCTAAAACTTCGCGGAGTCTCTAAAAACAAAGAAGATATCAGCATCACATGCAGCATCATACTTTCAGAAACGCCACTGTTTAGCAAAACTCCCCACACGAACCACATTGATTCCCCGAACGTCACTCGATCGTCGTCGCTTCTTTCCCAGAATGGATCATTTGGATCCAACTGAGTTTTGTCGACTTTGTAAAACCGATCGAAGGGGGACCTATAGCACAAAAATTAACCCATACATATCGAGAAAGCGAATTGCATACTTTAAGTCCAACATGAAAATTCCCAGTCCTACCAAAAAGACAGACACGAAGAGTGTAGTCCAGAGGGTGCCCTTCAAAGGTTGTAGGAACGACTCCATGGGAGAATCGCGTGGTTTCTAAAATCACACATATGCAAGACACAATAACTATTGGAAAAAGAACCCATTTTTCCAAAATTCGAATTCCATGATAAAGCCACGGTTCGCTAAAATCAATGTACTGCTCTCGTTCCGGGTTAATCGTAAGTGCTCCGATCGCAAGATCTGCATTATCCGTGTCCAACTCTCCGATGACCCCACTTAGGTAATAGCCGTTCTCGCCGAGCATCACTGCCCCATAGGACTCATTGAGATGAATGTCAAAAGTGAATCCTGTATCGATCGATGGATGTGACTGAAAAGGGCACTGAAAGGGTAATTGACAATTATCTGTCAGAACAGACCTGAGTTTCGGGAAGCGAGAGATTTGAGAGCAAGTCTATTGCGTACCCGGCACAGCAGAACATCTCTCGACCTCCCGAAGAAGTCTTCACTGGACATGGTATCCAAGGCCCCGGCTGAATATTGTTGTCTTTCTAAATGGAGATGTATGCCACTTACCACATCAATTCCATCCAATGTTAAAGTTCTGAACTCAGCGCAAGTGTGTGAGTCTTCCGTGGGTACTGTATACACAAATGGTGGATCTCGCACCGTAACAGCCCTCAAATGTTTGGGCAGCGTTATTTCGAGGGGCTTGGGTCCTTGGCCTAGCCACTCAATAAGCCTTTCGTCGATACTCAGCTCTCCGTTGTCATTCTGGAGAGCACATTTCATCGAGTTCACAAGAGACGCTTACCATGACACCGACGGCGTGGAATTGTCCATTTCTTTTGTTCACTATTTCATAGAACACAGACTTTCTGTCCCCCTTCTCGTTAAATCGAATTTGATTGTCACCGTAGACGATGTGTGATATAAGGTACCTGTCGAAAACAGGGTTAATAGAGTGGAAGCAGTCCGTGACCACCTGTAGAAATGCATTCCAACTTCTCGCGTCCACTCATCCTCGATGATCGTCGAGTTTGAACACTGCTCTGGAGGGTACACTGTCGTTCCCTTCTCACTCAGAAATTTTATTCCGTTCCTTATGACAATTAGTGCATCGCGGAAAGCCGACAGGGAGTTCTGGCGTAGTTTGACCGAAAGAATGCCTATGAGTTCGCAATGCATGTAGTTCCAAGTGAATGATATCTTACCTTCGGGCAAATTTCTGGCTTTGGAAGCGCCTTCTGTAACTATCCACAATTTGCCTATTCCGACAAACTTCTCGGCCGCCTCCAGTATGCGCTCTGTTGCTTCTCGTCTAAAACACAAAGAAACTCCACAGACTTATGAATTACTCACTCTGCGTATAAAACAACCACGTTTGATGTAAGCTCCTCGAAATGCCTCTCGATGCTCTCCGATAGGTTCTTGCTTGTCAAATCCAGTTCAATGTACTTTTGAACCTAAAGCGCTAAGATTGATTTTTTTTAGTTTCATGTAAACAAACATGGATTTTGAATTTGAGGCGCTTCGCTTCGAACACAGTCACAAATTCGAGACCGTTTACGTCGCCATTAATGTGGATCACGATGACCTGTCTATAGGCCAACGAATTGAGAAGTTTTGTGATGACATTCGCCTCATAGCTGAAGGGAGGAGAAGTCCGCAGAAATGTAGGGTAAACGGTCTGAATGCATAAGTGATTATAAAGGAGGTGGTAGATTACCTTTCGAGAGAATTCTGCGTCTTGGATCATTACTCCGATGGTAGGGAGACGATAGAATCCGAGTGCATAGGCGGCGGTAGCATAGATGGAACTGAATACCTCCGGGTGATTTTCGCCGTGCTGAAGAAGAACCACGGCGATGGACTTGTTGAGTAGTTTGCCGCACACAACATCCTTTGTCACTTGCAGTCGATTCGTTAATCTTTCGCAAGGAATACGGTAACGATGTGCAAATGTTTGCCCTCACCTGTTCACATCCCCACCGTCCGCAGATATAATTTTGGCTGTGATTTGGAATTGGGTGCCGTTTTCTACGACGGGCTCTCCGAGAACCTCATTGAATATGCTCTGCAAATGGAGCGGCCTTCCTTGCAAACGAGTCCTACGGCACAAACCTGTACTTGCCGTTCGGTCTTCTCCGGGTCTCCGCTTTTTGAGTGATACAGGAGAATGGCGATTTTATGTCGGATTACATTGATACTCGTTGGCTGTATCACATTGGCTGCGACGGGAGTTGAACATACAAAGAATATTGGGGCGAATGAGAGGAGAAGAAGATGCATGTCACGGGCAGAAGCACCGATTGACTTCCATCGCCATGTTTCGTCCACTTGTTCCGGCGCTAGTCTACGACGTAATTGCTTGCCATCGCGCGGAGCTGCGAGGGCCACAGGTCGTTGGCGAGAAAGAGAACGTCTCCTCTTCTCCCTTAGCCTGCGAAAGAGTTCGGACATGAATCGCCTGCGGGTCGAGTCCCCAGCACGCGTTTCTGCACCCTTGTTCGATTATTAACTCGGCAACCAAGGGAATTGAACACCGACAGAGGAGAAGGAGACGACCCAAAGTCATTTCAGTTAAGTGTTTTTCGATTAATCTCCTTTACGCCCTTTTCTGGACTGCAGAAAGTGAAAGATTGGATTCGACCGCGATAGGGCCCATCGTTTGTGCTCGCCGATTTCGTCTTGAAGCTGCATTTATAGAACTCTTTCAACGGTTGTATTGATCGCACGGAATTAGGTTCATATCATTACAAAGGAAACGATGAATCAGATAGAGGAGAGATCGAGAACACTTCGTGAGTCGAGCGGGAGGGAGCGACAAAACGACGACTATCGTAGATACGCGTACTCGGGCAGCTCGAAGTACTCGTAGTCCAAGCGTTTCTAAAAGAGCTGACTAGGAAAGGCGCCACTTAATGTACTCACTGAGTTTCTGAATCGCGGAAGTCCGCTGAAGCCTCGAACCGATCTGAGAAGTTTGCGGTTGTGCAGGGCACCGCCGCGCAGAGTACGTTCTGATCGGTCGAGGGGCAACTCCTGCAGAATGAACGCCTGAGCGCACACCAGCAATGTGGCGAATAAAGCACCGAAGAATCCAACAAGATTCATCGTCGTCACTGGAGCTATTTACCTGCAATCAAGGGTTAGCGCGATTGTCTATGGAAGAGCGGTGAGCTTCGACTGTTGCCCGCATCGTAGAGGAGCATAATGACCGTAAGCGCTTCGTTGGGTAAATTAGTTTTTTGTTTTCTCATTTGCAAAAAGTTTAAGCTTTTTTTAGCTACCAATGCTGACTAAAGAAGACATCACCAGGCATAGGGCTCCAAGATCCAGCTGTCACTAATACAGCGTGGGTTTCAGGAAGCGAGCAAAGCGACGAATATAACAAATCGGAAGCAGCTCAGACTGCTCTGCAAGTGACACAATTCACAACAAACAAGTGAAGTAGGAGACAATACGCGCGTCAGCTTCGCCGAATACTCCTCCGTATCTTTCTGTGAATCCCGAGGCCATGCCTCTTCGGCCTACTCAGGTTGTCGTGCGATGGGGTGACCTCTTTTAAGCGGCTGTGCATGCAGTGGGTTTTGCCTCCTCTTACGTAAGAATGCTTGTCGAATTACAATTTGGAAGTTGCTAAGGGTCGGATGGAAACCGAATGACGCGAGGGCAAACACGAAGGCGCACGGAAAAGTGAACTTCGAAGAGCACAACAGACGACGCACCCTCCGGGCTGTACATGACGAATGTTATTAGTTGAAAAGAACAATGCAAATTAAGGAGCAATAAACTCTTCCATCTCGTCTTTCATAACCACACGCTTGTTTTCTCCCTGCATCAGACGTTGTCCGATTCGACTTAATAACGAGAAAAACAGGAGTCCGAAGCAGATGATGAAGGAACCGGTGACCACCAGGGTCCAGTGTGGCTTCGTGAATAGGAATCCGGCCAGGGACATTATCTCAATGAGGTAGATGAAGGCGGCCATTATCTGAAGTGAACTAATTAGTGCAAGTCAGGGTGCGTTTTAGGTTACCAGCCGATGGAAATGAGATCCCAAGAAGCTTCCGAGTGGCGCAAACGTTACCACCACAGGTGCGCAAACTTTGAGCGTATCCCACGCCAACTGGTCGATGTCTTCTTCTATGGCTGCTCTCCAGAAGAAGCCGATCTGCGAGTTCAGACCTAAGTGGTGCGGTAATTTATCGTCAACGAACGCCGTATTACCCATTAAAACTACCGTAGTCGGAGTGGCAGTCTTTTCAGACACTCGAAATAGCAATGTTATGACGGAGAAAACACAGATGTCAACGCCGGACCCCGCAAATGAGTTGAAAATGCCTTAAAATAAAATAGAAAGTCATTTTCGGCGAAAAATGCCCTATTCTACCTCCAACGAATCCGGTCAACAAGAGGACAACAGCTTTCCAGCCGCAGAAATTCTGGATCGTGTTGTTGGTGGGCCGTTTCTTCTGGCGATTCAGAATCCACAGTGACATTGCAAAGGAACACCAGATCGAGACGAACATCATCTTTTTGACGGCTGGTGTAAAGATGGGGTCAAGCTGAAAGTTATCTGTTATGTAAAGTCTGCAAATTGTTTGTTAGTATCTTTCGTTGCACTTCATTTAAGCCGAAAAGAATATACAGAAACTTACGTAGATGAATCCAATGAGAACTCCAGGAATAGCGCCTAGTGTAGGAAACACAATTGCCCTCCACTCGATTTGAATCCGCATAAAGATGATGGCAAAAATTGACATCGTCATTCCTAAATGTGAGATGTAAATTTCGGTCTCTGTGTGTTTAATCGCCTAAAGCAGTTGAAGTAATCGAGTTATTTTAATGTAAAGTATTACTTTTGCCGTCTCAAACCAGATGTCAGATCAAAGTCTCTATCTTTAACTTGAAACTGTCCAAACTGTCCCCGACAAAACTGTCCAAACTGTCCCCTGTTTGAAACTTGTTTCAATGCAAAGCATATAGACGCAGTTCCCCGCATTGAACTTTGACTAAGGGTGCTAACTCACCTGTTGTCTGAATCATCAGCGAGAAATCGCGAGCTGTCTTGGGATCGATCTGCAGGCCGAACGTCATGACAGGAAAAGCCACAGCACCACCTCCTTCGCTGGTCATCCCAGCAATGATGGCCCCAAATACCATCGTCAAAGGCATTTGCCAGTGATGTTTGTACAGATAAAAGAAGTCATGTTTAAGGGCTAATAGCCACCACACAGTCTGAAAATACAGATTTACAGTACTTAAATGCCCTCACTAAAATGCCCTCGCTAGCAGTCTTGTAACCCTATTTTTCAAGAACGCCTACCTGAGCTACAATGAATGGAATGAGGAATGCGACAAACTTGCGATACTTTATGAGCAGTTTCTGATCAAACGACGCATCTTTGGGAATGTTTTTGAGATCTTCGATGTGCTTCTCGTCGAGTTCTTGTCCTACAAGATCAGAAAGTTACATTCACTCGAATTCCTTTTCACCTTCAAGAAAATATTTGACGAAAAATTCCTTCGGCGTTCTTCTTTTTTTCTGACTGGAACATGGATTAACGTTCATCTTCCCCCCTGAAACTACTCATGATAAAGACCCATACCAAACATCTGCGCGATCTAATTCAAAACACGAACACTTCCAGGTACGAAAAGTGTCTTCAGACGACGCGTCCTTTATACCCTTTGGTGACGTCGGTTCAAGAGTGTTTATTAACGACTTTTCAAAAGGCAGCGCATTTGCGAGGGCGGTCTCTTCTGTGATCGGTGATCTGTGTTCTTAGACCCCCTTACGTATCCCCTCTACGATTTGTGTCCATATGCTGCACCGCATTTCTCCTTGCACCATTCTTAATCTTTCCGATCAAAACCTTTTGACCACACACAGAGTGAAGCTACAGAAAAACACAATTTGTCGTGAGTGCGTTCGTGTTCACGTTTGTCTTCAAATTGAAAGTCGCCGCGCATTCCTAATTGAAATGAAAAGAGAAACGTCTGCGACGATCGATCGGCGACGCGCGAGTGTGATTGATCGGTTCAAGTTCTATCGCTGAAAAATTGTTCTCGTTGCTAGTCAGATTTTTGCTAAATCGTTGACCCTTTTTGTTTGTGCTACAGATCAGAGATCCGTTCTGGAGACGCTGCGTTCTGTAATGTGTACAGTATCAATCGTACTCGTTGTAACTTTCTTATCATATTTCGGCGAAACAAGTGCGGACACTGTGATCGAGAGTGCCGAAGAAGCTCAGCATTTTTCCCTGAATATCACTCAAATATGCGGCAATTGGACAATCGACTTGGTAAAGTGTTTACAAAGTCGTTGAACAAAATTTGGCCACTTGTTTCAGAACGATTACCTTACCAGCACTCCTAGTGCCCAGACACAAGTTTTATGCTCCGATCTGAAAGCGACGGGAAGAAAGTGCAAGGTGAACCAGGTGCCAATGGTCCGATGACATTGTTTCCCTTTAGGATCACTTGATCCTTAATATGCCGAGTCTATGTAAAAGACTGACTTCTCCCCTCGAGGTGAACGACGGGGAATTGTTCGAGAAACTCGGCCTCAGTAAGGAGTGGGCGTGTGAGCCCTTCCAAGAAAAGCTGATGCCTTCGATTGAAGACACAGCCGCCTTGTTTGTCGACGGCGCATTTTACAAAACTGTCCCTGACAAACAACTGTAAGTGCGTCTGAAGAACTAATTACAAAACACTGGGCTAAGGGTCCCTACATTTGTCCCGTTTCAAGCACTCAAGACGAAAAAGTCATTGAGAAAATTATAGCGGTCTGGAAAACGTATAATTCTATGAACGTCCGATCTGCCCTACCCAGATATCTTGACATGTTCTTTTTGACTTCGTGGTTTTCAGTAGTAAAATTCGGCGCATACGGCAAACCACAAACAACTCAGCACCCTTTGAGGTACATATGAATTGCGTGAGCAATTGCAATCGCTGTGTAGGTTACCAAAAGCGAAGAAGACGGTTCACTGTCCCTGACGGTCTTCGGCAACACTCACGAGAAGCTTGCGGTACTTCCGAACTGGATCTTTGAGTACTTCGGCGGAGTGAAGTTCTCCCTTTCGCACATTTGCTCTGGTGCCATACCCTTGGATTTGATTGAATCGGATGAAAACCCCCAAGTTCTTGATGGTATGCCAAATAGTTTGTCTCTAGTATTGTGACAAGTTTAGAAGGAGAAAGCTCTAAGCACCTGCCCATAGGCATCGACTTGTCCATCGTCAAAAATCTAGACATGAAGGAGTTGGCGGCGAAACTAAAGAACGACACCGAGCTTGACGACATTTTCCAACGCTTTTTGAGAATGAAAATCGTGGGAGAAAAGCCATTTCCCTCTTCTTTTGTGCTTCCTATTTTGAAGAGAAGCAATTACGATCCACGGTAATCCATACCTTTGCCACCCCCTGTAGCGTTCTTCCTATTTATGCACTCCTCCGACTCTGTTTGCCGGCCAGACAGTAGACGTGCGTGTAGGAATCCACGTGCAGTCGATGTCCAACTTTGAACTGCCCACGATGGTAATGGGATTGCTGTAAGTTTACGTTTTTGATTAAGTTTACAGGACTACGATATGGACCTTTGGTTGAGAATGACGTGGAGGGACCCTCGCCTCGCCCATGGTTTCCCCCGTCCCATCCTCATCAATGAGCAGACTTTTCTCAAGTAATATCAGGATCATTGTTCAAGTTACGTTCTCGCTGAATTCTGTAGGAAGCTTTGGAGACCCGATCCCTTTTTCGCCAACGCCAAAGATTCTCTCTTTCACAAGGTTACCTTCCTGAACTTCTACATGCTCATCTTCCCAAACGGCGAAATGTTCTTCGAGTCGCGGTATGACCCTCAAATGAATCCAGTTCGACTGAATATTTCAGCATCTACCTAAAGCCAAGCTGTCAACTCGTCCTATGTCGTTACCCTCATGACAATCAGGCGTGCTCGGTAAAACTGACATCCAGTGGGTTCCAATCGCATTCTCAACAACTGTTTAGCTAATTTCAGTCGGGTTCACGAACGACGTCGTCCAGTTTTACTGGTTCTCCAGGAAGGAAGATGCAATCTTTATGAACAGAAATGTTCAATTTCCCGATCTTTATGTCTTCAATCACGAGAAGACAACTTGTAATGGAATGAGGAAGTCGGGTAAGCCATAATGGAACCACCCGAAGTGGCAGACGCCATTCTGGCACAAATTTAGAGTACTATTAGGTCTCTGTGCAGTTAGCAATTTTCCAAGAAATCACCGAGTTTTTTGGGAATTTTGGTTCCTTTTTGATATCCGGCAAATATCTCAGGTATCTACCCTCTCTTCAAGGCTCCTTTACTGTACGTCGGAAATTCGCGAAAGCATTTTACTATTTTAAAAGATTTCCACCATCGAAATTATTTTTTCAGTTCTCGGGTCTGCAGTGATATTTAGTAGTCTATGTCTGTGTTGAATTGAAGCGTTTAGTAAAATGTTCTAAACAAAAGGGAAGAATGGAGTCCTTTTTTGGTAGATTTTCGATAGCTCTTTTTTGTGCATATTCCAAAGAGGCAGATGACATTTGGGGAACGACTTGCTGCAAGGAGGTCTATTAATCCCAGAAACCCGATTGTCACCTGACAGTTTGTGTGGTCAGTTATTTTGGACTCTATCCCTGGTCTTCAGGCAATTTCTCGTGTCTCGAAGCCAAATTTTACCTGAAAAGGAATCTCGGATCTCACCTCGCACAGACCTATATTCCGACAGCGACATGCGTCCTTTTCTCTTGGATCAGCGTCTGGCTCCCCGAGGAGTTCGTCGAAGGACGCGTCTTTGTCTCGCTGACTGTGTTTCTGACGCTAAGTGCCGAGAACAACGCGGCTAAAGAGGTTCTGCCCAAGGTCTCCTACATAAAGGTTAGTATTCATAGAAGGGCTCATGCATCAAGGCTTCTCCTAGGCTATCGACATGTGGTTCGGGTTCACAACGATTTTTGTCTTCAGCACCATGCTCCAGGCGATCATAGTCATTTCGTTCGAGCACAACAGTCGCATGATCGTACGTTGATCTGCTTCGCGTCAACCTGCAAAATTAGGAAAACACATTTTTCATTAGCTGAAGCGTGTTCAAGGCCAGTTTAAACCGAAAACGTCCTTTGAACTAACAGCTGAGTTTGTCTTATTAATTGTTCCATTTCGTTCTACGGATCACATGTATTGAAAATAGGTGTTTCTCTTACGGACACATTAAGGTCAAGCCCACGACCATTTCCAGAACCGAACCCGCTGTTTATCGTTGATGATTTCCCTTTTGTAGCAAAAGAAAGCGCAGAATTCGAAGACACGACTAAGCGCCCACGACTACAACAAACTCGTTATGCAGAGCAAGATGTATCACCGATGGGGCCGAGGTCTCGACACTTTCTGCAAGGTTATGTACCCTGTTATTTTCCTTATTTTCCTCTTCATCTACTTTTTCATTATCATTCAAGGAGATGACAAGAAATGTCTCAGAGAAAGTGGGCAACACACGGAACTCTAAATCTCGATGATAAATAATGATTTTATTCTGCTTTGTTTTTACATACAACTGAAAGCCGCAGTTTTCGCACGCAAATAATAAACACGCTGAGCACTGTAAAACACAAAAGAACGACTACGATCGCCAATGGGATGATAATGTCCAACATGTAAAGTTGCGCAATGCCGAGTTTGGAGGACGCCAAACTCCACTCTTCGAGAGGGCCGAACTCTCCGACAAATTCGGTCGTTTTCAGAACGATTTCTTCGGGAGTAACAAGACGCTTCTTCATTCTCTGAGAGATCTTCTTCACGTTTTCGTGGTAAATGCTGCTGTGCAAAATGTCGAAAGCAATGACGGTTACGGCGGCTCACCTTGCTGTATCCGTGAGAACTTCACTAAGAGCTTGAGTCATTCCCTCTTCGTTCAAATTCTCTTTCCCCAAAAAACGCGAAATTTTTCTGGCCACAAGAACTGCCACATTATGCGGTTGATCTCCGAGAAGGGGGACACTGATCGAGGGAACTCCAGCATCAACTGACTCCAGAATGCCGTTGTAGCCGCCATGAGTGATGAAAAGTTTGCACTTTGGATGATCTACAATGTGACTTTTGCACATCTCCCAACTCCACTCTCTTCTTACTGAGGAGATCGTTCTGTGGGAGCCACGCGAAGGAGTGAACGTTGGAGACGTGAAGAGAACTCTTCGCCTCCTGTTCGCTCTCCTTGTACTTCCAGATAAATTCGTAGTCTGGGAATTTTGCGAACGCTTTTAACAGATCGCTTCGAACTTTCTTCGGAAAAGTGGACGATTTCGCGAATGTCCCAAACGAGAAGACGACGAATCCTTTCTTGGCTTTTTCAACAATTGCAACGAATTCCTGAAATATTCACATGGTGAATACCGGTTTAGTAACGTTAAAAGTTTGCTTGAAACAACTGAAGTGAAAGCTGTGCGCTCCAAACAATTCTCCGCGCGCAAGAGCTGGTCGTTGCGAGAACACTTTAACAACAGACTTCATGTGATTAGCGCAGCACCTATTTCACGGTAGCTTTATCGGCTAACGTTTTTGCAATTATCATTCTTGCTGCCCTTCGTCATAAAGAGAACTCACCGCTGACAACGATTGTTTTTCCGCAGGCTTTAGTCCGCCAACGTAGTGAATTTTGTGTGTTATTGGTTGAGCAAACTCGAGATTAACGTCGGCGTTTATGAACGCAGCACCTGTTTTCCGCCGACGCACTGATAAGAGCGATTCCTTATTCTGCAAGTGATTGGCTGTTCACTTTTTTTCGTCCAATAAAGATTACGCGCAAATGACCATCGAACAACTCTGATTGATCGTGCATGAGTCCCTCAAACAATTGGTCCACTTTGTAGCTAACGAAAAGATTGATGGCGCGTTGTCGGTACGTCATCATGTCGCTCAAAGGAGTGAAAAGTTCTGAAAGCGGACCTTGCATCACTTTACGCAGCGCAGATATTGCAAACCTGGAATGTAGCTGGGCGAAGAGCTGAGCCCGAAGGCTCTGTGCGTCGGCTCGAACATAGGAAAGGCGCTGACCATGATTTGCTTTTCGATTCCCAACACTTCGAAAAGACCGTCTCCACAGTATTCGTAGAACTCAGTCATTCCGATGTCAAATTTTTGCTCCCTCAAAGTTTGCAAAAACTGCTTATCCTCCAAAATATCTGAACAGAATCTATTGGCTTTGAGGGGAACGAACTACTCACCGCTGCACAGGACTGTCAACATCTCAGTGATTTTTGGAAGTTCACTTACGCCCTTACGGTTGACGTCAAACACTTCTGAAGTTTTCGAAGACAGGGTCGCAAAAATAGGATAATCCACAGACTTTCCAGTGTAGCGAATGGTCTGAGCACGTGCAGATCCTACTGTAGACACGTCTGGATCGAGAATCGCATTCAGGATTGTCTGAATGGTGTTTGAAAGCAATTACGGTTAAAAAAGTTCCTACCACATTGTGTCCACCATCGATGAGAATATCCGCTATTTTACCCATAAAGGCGACATGGCTGTGGGCCAATGTGGGTCCGTACATGAGAATATTTAACGAAGTCGCTGATGAAATTATAGCAAGCAGGATACATAGTCTCCGCATCATGGCTGAACTGCCGAGGGTGCCGGCCCCAAACGGTACAGTGCATGGTACCGAGCCGTCAGTGTATCATTTGAGGTAAACGTGGGAAATTCCAGGTGTCGTTCGTCGCTGTCTTATCTTGCAGTCCTTAGAGTGCGATCGGACGGCTACACAAAGCCGTTTGCTCTTTATGCGTTCGAGAGCGATACAGCTGGACCTGTCGATCCTTGAAGGTTTATCTGTCGACCGTTTTTGTGATCGTCACCGAAATGGAAGAAATATCTTTCCTTATATTGCGATCATCATTGTCACATTGAAATATTTATGAACTCCTCTGCAAACTCGGACAATCCAACCGAAGTAAAGACATTCAAACGGAGAATATGTGTAGTGCACACACAGACTCCCCAATCTGTAGCATTATCTTTCGTTGTGTTCTTAGTATATACCATCCGTTTAAGTCAAAATACAGATACATAATAAACACATAATACTGCTAGAACGACGAATCCCAAAATTTCTTTAGATTACAAGTGCAATGACGCTATCCGTATAGCTAATGTCATAGATGAAGTGTCAATATCGGAGAATACGAAGTCGGTCATGAATCGATCGTGATTACTTCTCTGCCACTTCCACCGATCAGAAGGACTCGGTGGAAGTTCTCTGTCAACGCGTCCACGTAGGCAATGTAGTTCGCCGTAAGCTGCTGTCGCGTCTTCGGAGTCTTCGGTAAGCTGAGCAGGATCAGCTGACTGTCCGTGGAGTACTCGTGGATCACCTGATTAAGACGCATCGCCGCATTCATTTTTTTGATCTGTAAACGCCGCTCATCTTACATGCTTTCTTTACAGAATTTACCTTCTTCTTGTCCACTCCTTCTACACTGCTTTCGTCGATGGCCACCGAGTCGGTTTCAAACTTCTCATAGCCGTCTCTGAATGTGAAAGTGACAATTAGGTAGCATTAACAGCTTAAGTGGAACACTCACTGAATGAATGAGGTTTCAACTGCGACGTCATCACTCACTCGGTCGTAGGTACTGTCGTTCGAATGCAAGCCTAAAGGACGGTGCACGACCTTGTGAATCTAGCCAATTACCGGTCCGGCTGTTGACGGTGTCATCGTTCGAGAAGGCGCCATTCGTAAACGTCGCGGAGTTGCTCTTGCTGATTCCTCCGAAGAACTTGTTTTTGCTCTTCTGCTCCATCCTCAGTGTTCTCTGCACAGCGTCTTCGCTCACGTCAGGATCAATCATATCCACGATCTGAAAAGTATTTCTGACGCATACCATATCGAGGCACCTACATAGACTGTTGCGTCGATGCGGAGCATATATATGTACTTCTGCAGTTCTGCTTTCAGACAATCGCCCCCTTCCACGTTCTGAGCGACGGCGTAGATGCGCAGTTGGCAGCCCTTCCAAACCTGAGACACAGTTCTAGGTAGACGTGTCAGCATTGATGACACTACCTTGTGTTGTTTAAGGAGAAACGCAATGAGCATGAGGATACCGCCGTCCTGCACGATCCACCAGATATCGATGGATCCTATGAGTCGTTGGTGAGGCTGGGGGAAATCGATGATTCCTTTTGCTACAAGAAGGCAATTGTCTTGGCTGACTCCTTTCAGAAGTTTTTCTAAATATGTGTCTGTATTTATGAACCCAAACACAACAACTAACCAGCAAACAGCTCATGTTCGAGAGGGTCTTCGTCATCACCCACGCGAGGAAAGTTCAAGAGTACGGTATTCGGACGGAGGCCTCCGATTCCAACACTCTGATACAGGGCGGACATGCAACCCTCTATCTGAAACAACCCTTTTTCATAATACATAACGCTATCATCAACCTGATTCTCATAGAAAATCAATGTCTTCGAAAATCCGCGTAGACGAGCGTTGGCCATGTCGTGCTGAAGTCGCTTTTTGATCTAATTACATGGTAGAACTATGGAAACCGGTGAAACACCTACGCTCTCTGCTGTCTTACGGTCTCTTGATGAAAGACTATCTCCTTTAAGGAGCCCAACGGCGATGGCCAAGCCTCTTCCAGCCTTGAGCTGTCCCGCTAGATTCAGCATACTAATGCATCGCATGTCAATGACTTCTCTGGACCAGTTTCCGTCGATCAAAATAAGAAGTTGCGGTCTACGTCTATCATAATCGTGCCACAAAAAAACGACTTACCTCCAATTCTTTGGATGAGGGTCTTTGTCCTCGACCTTAAGAAGGCTGTACTGTGCTGTGGTTAGGGCTAGACCTCGAATTCCGTCACCCCATTCCTTTTTAGCTCTGTGCAACAGCATATTTCAGGTCTTGAGAAGAGGTCTCTTTCTCACCCTTTCCATTCTACATATTTGTAAATAGCCAATGTCAGCGCGATGGCGATCATTGCGTAGATCCAGTGGGACGCGAACATGATGAAGAAGCAAAGAAAAGCTCCGGTAAGGGAAAGACTCCTGCAACCGTTGCCAATGACAAGGGCAACAATGGTTCTCACCAGTGGTAGTAGCGGAAACGCGGACGCCAGTTTGGCGCCTTCATAAGGGAGTGAAGCGTACAAATAAGGTTGACAAATGCGTAACACATGAGAAAGAAGAAGTCGAGCACTTCGGCGATTGCATCCACGGCTCCAAGCAGAATAGCGGACTCAGCTATCACAGCTGTGAATAGCAATCTTAATACAGCTTGATATGATATGCTGAGCTAAGGTTCTTACCCAAGAAAGGGTTCGTTCGTGGAAGTGACTCGAGCGAATGGAGCCAAAGCCGGTATAACATCGTCCTTAGCGATCGACTGAAGAAGTCGAGGAGCGCTGCAGAGACACTGCAGAGCGGCGCCGAAAGTGGAGAGAAAGGAGCCAACAACGACAACCCAGGGAGAAGGCCAAGCAAGGGAGGCGACCACGAGGGTACCATCAATGCTCTTACCATATCTAATTCGATGGACTCTTTGAACTATTCACTGCAACTTTACTCACTTATCGCGGAGAACGGGGCCGGCGATTGACGAACCAAAAAGAATGGCTAACGCATAGTAAATAATGGTTGTGGTCATTGTGGCTGCTATCGTACCACATGGGATGCTCTTCTGTGGGTCTTTTAGATCACCTAAACAAGATTCGTGTCCAGGAGCTTCTATTTAACGCACCGTACCACTCATATTCGTGCCAGTCATAATGCCGGTAACTGCTGGAAAATAGATTGCCAGCAATATAAAGAAGGTTGTGTCCACGTCTTGGAAGACCTCGAGTCCGAAATCAGCCTCCACATTTGGGTAAGATTGTCCCTTGCTCATGTACATAGGCGCCATATTAGCTGAAGTACGTGTTATCTTAGTTTCATTGACACAGGACACACCCGAAAGCACTTCTGGTCGTATTCCAGGAAAAGCGTTGACACACTGCAGACTTCCAGCAGCAAAATGAGAGCAGAAGGTCGTCGAAGTGCTGTTCTCGCAGAAATCTTCCGATAAGCTGAACACCGAATTCTTCCTGTAGCCGCAGTTTTACTCGAAACTTACTCTTCTGATTTGACACAATATTTGCACAAATCTCCCAAATTTGCGTCGTGTGGAAAGAAAATTCGAGAAGGAAGCAGCTGATTGTTTAGCATGCAGACGCTGAAAGGGATGTAGAAAAGAACCTAAACACAGTTCTTACTGCTGTCCATTGCTGGTGATCGCCTTTTCAACACCTCCCGCAAAACAAGCGACAAGCGAAAGAATTACGCACGCCAAGGAAATCTAAAACATTTCTATGCATTCTGGATCATTGGCAGGAACCAACCGGAGCCAAAATTTGGACGAAGCGAACTCCCATCGCCACGATGCACACTTCCAGCAAGAGGAACGCCGTGCCATAGATGCGGTAATTGTGTGACATCATTCCCCACATGCCTGAACACTCTACTAGATCCCTTATTTAATAACACCTACTTGTGTCTGAATGCACTTCCTCACCCCCAATGGTAAGACTCGGAAAAATGTAGAGGAGCATCACTTCCACTCCTCCAACAAGATACATCGAGGCTGCCACGGTATTCGCCAAGTAGAAGAGAATACCGACGGCGCTTCCGAACTCAGCGCCCAGGTTCCGCGAAATCATAAAGTAGGCTCCGCCGCTCTCGACGACTCCGTTTGTGGCGACGGCCGAAAGGGAGATGCTTGTAAGAAGAGTCTGTAAAAGTGCTGTAGAAAAACATGACTACTCAGATCAAAGCGAACACAAAGACAGCACAGCAGTAGAAGGATCATCGTGTGGGGAACTCCAGCGATTCCGACAACCCAAAAGAGACGAATGAACATGGTGACACCCAGAATGTGCTGGATGGTGGGAAGATACACACCGAGCATGACTCCGAGGTTTGCCTGAAAGGCATTTCTTTAACACCAAATCTCTATGTCTTCAATACTTTTTTTCTTTCGGACGTCGCACGTTCTCGAGGTCCAGGTGTTGTGTACCCGCTTATGAAGTTAGCCTTTCCTCCACTCTCTTCTTCATCTTCGTCCTTAAACAGGGCGAGGTTCCCGAAGGTCGCCGTAAGTT
The DNA here is from genome assembly GCA_030435675.1 of Steinernema hermaphroditum. Taxonomy (NCBI): domain Eukaryota; kingdom Metazoa; phylum Nematoda; class Chromadorea; order Rhabditida; family Steinernematidae; genus Steinernema; species Steinernema hermaphroditum. Next base: position 8,257,671 of record CM059625.1, read on the forward strand.
TGCGCCCTGTAGCCGAATGTTTCTTGTATGTTCCGTTGGGAACCTCGACTTCTTTTTCATCGCCATCTTCTATGACGCTTAAGCGTCGATTGGCTGAAAGAGCATAGAACTTTCTTTTGTCGGGTAACGTCTACAAACGTCGGTCAATGGCCTTTAGAGTATCGGGACTTATCTGAGTAATCGTACTCAAACGACGTTTCTGCTCCTCCATGAATCCGCAGATCGTCTAAACACGGCAAGATTCAGTCACAAATCGATTGTTATGTTAACGTAAAACAAATAATTGCACACATAACATGTATGCGAGCACACACCGAATTCACTAAGCGTAATACGAACCTTAAACACCATTCTTGAAGAGGCCTACTGTAAAAGTGCAAAACAGACCTGATGGTGCTTCACTACCTCAGTGGACGTTCACTGAGTGGCGGAAGTTTGAAGAGCAAAGCGGGATATGTGGGATCCCCGTCCGGCAAAAAATTACTGCTTGCCGAGGTCGGCGTTAAATCGCTGTTGAAAACTGGTTTCCCATTACAAGTAAGGCTTTCGGCGATTTGAATTCAATAGAAATGTCACAAAAAGTGCATCGGGCATTACTGTTTCAATTGGGTAATATCTCCTCCGATTGAGCTAATAACTATGCTGCGCGCAAAAAAACGGTCCAGCTTTGGTTCACTCAAACTATGGGAGTAAAACAACATCACTATCTCCCTTATTTCTAGGCTAAGCGTCTGGAAATCGTGAAAGAAAAGGGCCGATGAGAGCGGCAGTCAATAGCACCGATCTACAACTCTATACAGAAGAACTCTACTTCGAAACACCGAATGAACAGTCCCGCCGCCCGGATTTACTCGCTTTTACTAAACCGGAAAAGTAATCCTCACCGCGCACTCAGTGCGAACAGACAGTTACACGAAAGTGGACCTTTACCACTAAATGCCCGTTGAGTGGATTTCAGCATTCAAAACCTAGTCAGGAGTACATAAGCTTAAGACTACTGTATGTTGGACTCGAAAGGGGAACTAACAATTACCGAAATATGTCAACTTCGATATTGACTCTAATGGTAAATGTGCGACCGCATCAAAACATATCCGTAGAGTCTCGCATGGCAGACGAGCAATTTTCGTTATTTACTAGATATGCTGAGTAAGGGACGATATCCGGATCCCAAAAAAATCAATCTTGCACTATTCATGCACTTCAGTCCTCTCTGCTCAACGCTCTTCCCATACTTCCAGAAAATTCCATTACCATACTGTACCCGACAGAGATACACGAAAGCATGTTCTAGACGTTCTTCTGCTCTTCCGTTCGGACGTCATGTCCTTAGCATGTCCACGTATCTCAGACATCTGCTTAAGATCAATGTAGTTTTTTCGATGTGCTGACAGTCGGTAAACAGGTTTGCAGGCGCGGCATGTCCACTCACGTCGGAAAATCGCTTTATCGACGGCGCCGCGCTCGTCTCCTCAAGGAACTTACGAGGAGAGCGAAAACCGCAGTCGAATCCGAATCGCCGAGTAAACGCTATTTGTTTATATTTATTTTCTAATTGTTGAAGAACTTTCACTGATCACTTACATGTTCCCTTCCGTCGTCACGTTCTGTGTCACAATTCTTCGTTTGTCCCTAATGCTAGGAACCGTTTTTTGAGTACAGCGATGTGTTTGCTGTAGATTTCGTTCCCACGTGTCCCTCTCCCTCAACGATTCGCCATCTTAGCTACTGAATTACAATTTCATTGGGGATTGCATGACGCCCGCGATCAATGGAAGTGATGGTCATTTGCGTTCACGCTCGCGCGCTGACCAGGAGAGAAGAGGCTCTAATCTAACCGGTCTCATTCGATTTTGACGACAATATGCTAGATTTTAAGCCGATAAGATTCGTTCGTTGTAGAATGAGACGAATGGAAGACGGACACGGTTCCTGTGAAAGTCTCCCCTCCACTTAGGCGACAAATAGTTCCTCCCCTCGGAGCTAACATTGTGCTCCGAAGATGACACTTAATTTACGGGAGCGCAACAGATCCCCGCGTCACTTTCGTTGTTAAATCATCTTGATCGTTGCGCTTCTTTGTGATCCCCTTTAAGGACAGCCATGTTTTCGCGACTTCTTCTAACTTCTCAACGTAAATGCTGCTCCGCCTTGCGGAAGGAAATTAGTCATTCAGTGATCGTCGATAACTCGTACTGGTGATTCGACACGCCGCTGAACTGGTTCGCTTAGCTAGACAGCGCCAAACGAATCAGGCGTCCACTCACGGCTACAGACGGTCAGATTTTCTTAATTGCGGTCTGTGTCCCTCGCGCTCTTTTTCGCGTTCACTTCGCGTTTCACTCGCTCCTTTCCACAAGTCTTTGCAGGAACTTCTCGACCCGATGTGCTTATAGCAAAAGCGGTTTGAAAAAGAACTCACAATAATCTTTCCGTGATCTTCAAAAAAAATGTTTCACATAACCGGGTACATAGAACGCTCTTTCTACCAGTTGGGACTTTTCGTCGGCAAGCATCCCGAGCGAATAATCATCTGTTGCCTGCTGATTACCGTAGCCCTGAGTGCAGGGCTGGTACGGTTTAAGGAGGTGAACAATGTGCGCACCGAATACTCTCCTCTAAATTCGCCCAGCAGAGAGGAGTACGCCGTCGCCAAGTCATTCTTGAGACAAGTCCGTCGCTCATTTCCATAATACAAACAGCTCACATGTCCTGTTTCAGAATGGAACAATGGACCCGTGCTATGTTATGACCCACGCACACGACGGAGGGGATCTGCTTCGTCCCGAATATCGACAGCTAGTGTTTAACCTGACAAAGAGTTTGCAGAACGACGTCAAAGTTAGCAAAAATGGGCGATCGTACGGGTTTAAAGACCTGTGCGAGCCGTACTGCGAACTAAACACGGCCTTTCTTGCGTTTCTAAAACTTTATGACGCGGAAAATCCGTCAACATTCACATATCCCGCGATCGAATTATTCGGAACGCAGGCTTTCATTGGTTTGTGCACCCACTGTGAAATGTTCACAACATTGCAACTGCAGGCAACAACGTCTACGGAATCACTCTGCAAAATGACAGTAACTTCCTTGAATCCTTTACCACGGCAATTATGCCCTTTTACCTTGTGTCCGCCTATGAGGACACTGATGTCATGATTGAGTGGCAGCGCGCCGCAATTGCCCTCTTCGAGCAGCCGAAATACAGTCGACTTCTAAAGGTACAAAGCTCTAAAATAGTCTGGAAAGCAACGTTTTTAGACGGGAATGACTGGAGATAATCTTGTCTCGTACGAAGTTCGCCGAATGGGACTCGAGACGGCACCTCTTATAATTGGATCGGTGGTGGCGATGATCGTTTTTGTCGTCATGTCTTCCTTTCGGTAACGATGTTTTGTTGACCCAACTGAGATCCGTGCACTTCATCCATTATACGTCACTTTGCGCACCTTACGTAACGTTGCACTGAATTGAGATGTACCCGTGAGCGCACTCAGATTTCCGCAAACCCGAAATACGACTGCGGTTTGCAGAGCGGTTTCTGAGTAACCGACAACGTGTCGAACAGGTTACGACGAAAGGCGCGACTTGCTTGGTGACATACTGATGATACAATGGGAACGCTTAAACACGAAACCTGACCGAATCTTGACAACATTCGTTGCAGGCACAATCCGATACAGAGCAAACCATGGGAGGCCTTGATAGGATGTCTGATTCCTCTGCTCGCCCTCGCCGCCTCAATAGGTCTGCTCTCAGCTCTAGGCCTCCCGTTCCAGTCGATTGTGGTCGCTTCGCTCTTCCTGGTTCTTTCCGTCGGAGTTGACGACATCTTCATCATAACTCGGGCATGGGATCGAACGAATCGAGCGGAAATCATACCCGTTCGAATGGCTATTGCCTTAGAGGATGCCGGACCCTCGATCACCATTAGGTAAGCCCCCATGGAGAAAATCATTTGCCCATAATTTCAGTGCTTTAACAAACGCTATGTCGTTTGCAATCGGAATCGCATCAGATACACCCGCTGTGAGGACATTTTGCATCTACTCAGGTAATGCGCAGAGCCATCTGAACATTTGGGCCCTCTTATTTTTTTATTCTAAGAATCGGTAATTTTCGGGATAGTCTTGCCTAATAGTGAAAGAACTCTCTAACGCTCTCAATTATCATTTTTTAAAGATTTGATATCATTCGAATCATCGAATTATAAGAATGCGACGTTCTGAATGTAGAATTATTGTCTTGTTCAGGTGTCTCAATCCTGGTGGCCTACGTCTATCAACTGATTTTGTTTACGGCGATCATCGCAGTGAGTGCTCGAAGAGAAAAATCTGGTCGACAGTCGTTCCTTTTCTGTCTCAAGGCCGATCCTCAGGTTTGTTTTTAACTAAAAGTCGTAGACATCTATGATGTCGTTCCAAAAGTGTCAAGAGCGTTATGTTAAGGCTGTGGCAGAAGCCATCAGAAGCCAGACGACGTATCGGTCGTAGGTCGGTATCATTTACTAGAGGTCGTTTCAGGCAGTGTGTCATTCAGTTGAGGTAGGCGAACGTCTGCATGACTACTTAGTGAAGCAATGGTGTAAGATAGTGACCTCTTGGACAGCGAGGTACGTCATTTAAGTGGCCTAAAAGTATCCGCTCCTTTAGAATAATTCTTTCCGTCGTCATGATTCTCTACTTTTATGTGTCTTACCTGGGCATATCACAACTGAGTTCGAATATATCCATCGACAAGATGGCTCTTCCGGACTCTTATCTACGAGAGTTCCAGTCCACCTTCGAAACGGCTCTCCGGAACATGCAACCAATTTCCATTTTCGTGTTGAACCCTGGGGATCTACGTGATCCGGACAGAATGCAAGGTGAGCTCTGGATCCTAAAGCTCATCCAATCAGTTCTTCTCAGAAATCAAAAACCTTGTGCGAGACTTTGAAAACGCAACAAACAGCTACGGTTCCGAGTCCACCTTTTTCTGGCTGCAGCCATACGAAGACTTCTTACGGTTCTATGGCGAGACCGACGAATTCACGTACGCGGAAATTCCAACGTTTTTCAAGTCCGCCACTTATTTTTACCTCACCTCATTTCTGCACTACAACGAGAGCGCGTGCCTTGAGAACGATCCACAGTGCATTACGGCGTTCTTCTTCATGACCAATTTCCACGAGGTCATCAAGTACCACGAACTCATTCCGGCCGTTCTCGACTGGCGACGCATTGCTCAGAAGTACAGCCATTTAGAAGTCTACGCCTACAGTGACCACACCCCTTTCGTAGATCAAGTAGAACCTCGATTTGGCATAGCCTGTACTATTCACCGGTTTCAGACCTTAACGATTGATCAGACGGTTGTCGGGAGTGTTGCAGCTGCGTTATTCTGCACAGCCGTTATTTGTTTCATCTTCATTCCGCATGTGCTCAGTGTTCTGTGCGCTGTTTTCTCCGTCTTCAGCATTAGTGTGGGAATATTTGGTCTTTTGAGTTTGTGGGGTGTCGATCTCGACCCGCTCAGCATGGCCGCGCTTCTTATGGCCATCGGGTTCTCTGTCGACTTCACTGCTCACATCAGCTATCACTACTACAAGGCCAATTCCAAGGTAAATAACACTCTTGCAACACTCCAATACTTTGACCAACTGTCTGCAGAACCCTCAACGCCGTCTCCACGAGGCGCTAAGTATTATTGGCTGGCCCATGCTTCAAGTTGGCCTTTCCACCATCGTGGCTCTGCTGCCCCTACTCTTCAAACAATCGTATCTCGCGCTGGTCTTTCTAAAGACAATTACGGTCGTGGTGGCCCTCGGCATTTTCCACGGTCTAGCAGTGTTACCGGCAGTTTTACCCATTATTTCGCAGTTGACCGCTTCCGAAGACGTTAAATCACCGGAATCATCGGAGCGGAGTTCTCAGCGATCACACGAACGAAAGGAGAGCTTCTATAAGGTTTGCTTTCAGTGCACAAAGTCAGCACGTAGCGGCCTTGTGAATTTTGCAGAGCCAGCATTTAATCAAGGCCATCAGCAAGGAGGTCGAGTGGTGGGCCAGCAAGGAGGTACAGAGCGATAGTGGACCCCAGAAGCCGGGTCGGTCGCTCTCCTTCAAGCGCAACAACGTTACGCCTAAGACGTGCTACATGGACAACTCTAGAAGGGGAGCAACTGCTCTCGTTCACAAAATAATGCTTGGCAGGAGTAAATCAAACGCCATGTGAATGTCCTCTGCTGATCTCCCATTGAAAAAAGAACTTATCATCTCTCAAGTAGTTTCTCTAGAATCCATTGTGCAATCGGCATCCAACGTTCGACGTTCTCTGCAAAATCCCCCTGATATAGGTTTATAGCGAACAGATTATTCAATGTGACTTATTTATTGTGTATGTCCCCTTTCGTTCATCTGTTTGTACATACAGAAATCTGTTAAAGTTTTTCCTTCATGCTACTGCTTGGTGTCGCGTCCGCGACTTCATTCGAACCATCCTTTCTTAATCATCAAGTCATCCTATTCAAAGATCACCATCGGAGGAGTTGTGAGTCAAGATTTCAAAAGTACAAAAGTGTCAACAACTGGATCACGAGGCAAATAAGGGAAGGACTTGCGGGCCGTCGAAAACAACTTAACGACCCGCCACAGATCGCTCCCCTTCCTCACTCTTCCACCCGAACATCGTTCTTCCCGGCCGATGCACCATAAGCGGTCTGGTCTCGTTGGTTAGAAGCTCGTTCGATGAGACCCGCGTGGCAGATTTCATCGAACGAGCTTCTAACCAACGAGACCAGACCGCTTACTTGGCTTACTGTCACCCAGTTCCACGATGAGTGTTTGATTCGAAACGCAAAGGTACGATATAACATTTTACAACAATTGAAGAAACATATGAGAAAACACATATGAGAACATACGAGAAAAGCTACCAGGACTAGAAAGGAAAGGCAAAGAAACCCGTGTGGTTAAAAGGGTAACGCAAATAAGCATAAGTGCAAGAGAGAGAAACGAGATCTACACTGAAAGAGAGTGCTGTGAAACGAAAAAGTGAGGCAGGTACAGAACTGCGCAGCAGTCATCAATTGAGTCAAGCGGCTTGACTAATTAAAAACAGTTAACTGATTAAATTGGAAATATTCGATTGGAGACCAGCGATGAGACCAAACAACCCGATGACGACGAGAAATCCATTCTTGAGCACCCGGACATAGACCCTCCAGCGTTGATCTTCAGCGCCCTTTTCTTCAAGCATGACAGGCACAAAGGTGATGGTGTCTATCAAAGCAGGGAACACGAATGCCAGCATCATTCCGGAAGTGACTCCGACAAGTGGAATGATTTCTTCCAAATTAGGAACTGCCATCGCGATTCCCACTGAAGACACGTGAAGACATTTTAGTCGCCGTGTTAAAGGTCTTGAACTTACTAGCTACGAGGACAAGGAATGCCCTGAAGAGATACTCGAAGACGATATGAAGCTTTTTGTTGATTCTTCCATCCAAAACTTTTTGACGGATTTCTGGCCACAGCATTTCAACAACTACGTACTGTTGAATTACGAAACCGAAGTAGACGACCAACGTTAGGAGAGCCTTTACTACGATGTACAACCTAGGAGGGAGTTTTTTGTCCAAATTAGTCGGTATTACTAACGGAGTGGATGGGAGGTTAAGCGTGATGCTTCCCTCGATGCCTTCTCCATAGGTGACATAGCCGAAGAATCCAGAAGCAGCGTAAGCGATGGTCACCAGGGACATTCCGGTCGAAAGGACACCTACGGGACCCACCATGTCTTCGGGATGTTTCAACTTGTTCTCCATTGGAAGAACCTGTAATCAAAAATCAGAGTGGACTCGACATTGAATTGGTTTTACCATGGCTTGACCCTCAAACGAGTACAAGATGGAACCACATGCGGTCATAATTCCGTTGAAGTCAGTGATCCAGGGAAGCTCATTGGTGACATGTGGAGCACGAATGAGTTTCTAGAAATTAGGCTTCCTTTCACAGACAACGATGTTTGATCCCCACCTGAAAGATGACCACAAACGACGCTATCATCAGGACGTTTCCAAGTATGCTCACAAGAGCAATGACTTTCAGAGTTCTTATCGAATTGATAGCGAGCATCGGCACCAGGATCATTAGCATCCACATTTGTTTCGAAGCAGAGAAATCTGTTTGCTCTTCTACGATCTGCAAATAGTGGCACACAAGGTTTATTATTTTTGCGCGAGAACGCCTCACTTCTTGCACGTGGACGGCGACGAACACATAAAAGACACTGCATATGCCGATCTGTAGGATGATGATCGCGATGTTTACAACCAATCTGAAACATACAACACTGATGTTTGGAACCGCGTGCCGCATAGATCTACCTAACGAGTCGTTTGTGAGGTCTCAACCATCTGAAGCTATTTGCAGCTGCTTCGTAGGCGACGTTTCCGTAGTCAAGATGAGCATCACCTTTCCTATATTCACTCGATTTTAAACAATCCAAAACGAATGACCCACTTTTTGCACAGATACTGCGAACAGTGCACCAGTTGCAGCATGCAGTGATTGTTCAGGAAGCCAAACAGGAACACTAGTGCAAAAGCAGTCTAAAACAGTACATAAGGCACCATTTAGAAGATTTATGCGTCCTACCCACAATCCAGCTTGTTTGAAGGCAACGGGCAAGGAAAGGCACCCCGGACCGATCATTCCTTTTACAAAGTTGACCAGCGTGTAAGTCGCCCTAAAGGATCGTATAAAAGTCAAAAACAGTGGAGAAGGACTAACGAAATTCCTCCCTTGCGAATCAAGGGGGCACTCGAGGACGCATTCGATTCGGATGTATCGCTATTAGAGCAGCTAATTCGCTTTTCACCTTCAGGGTATGAAATTGTAAGAACAGTAGGGTTGCTAGGGCTAACCTTCGCCATTTGTGCTCTGAAAAACTACTTTAAGAATCAGGGAACGTATTGCACGGTTAAATAACACTGAAAATGAATACGCGATTTGCGGAACTTTTAAAGGTCGCAAAGCAAACATCAGTTCGGTGAAAGTCTTAATACGTTGCAATCAGCGACTGTGCAAATAAAATTTAATCGAGCACCTCTTCACACATTCGAGAAACCAAACCTTTCAAAAGTTTTTGTTTGATCATTAATGACGACCTCACCAGCGCTCTCCGATCCGCTAAAATTGGGATTTATGCGCGCTTCAAAAACTGAATAACCAGCTCCCAAGGTCACTAATTCAGTCTGTGGGGCGGTACAATAGGGCAGATCTCTAAAGTGACATTTAACACTCATACGCAAAGCGCACAGACGACCAGAACAAAGTTGCTGTGGCTGAAGATTGTATCCAACAGACCCGTTATACGGACAACCCATAACAAGCGGAGGACATTTGGTATTCGTTTCGGTGCGCAGATTATGGCTGGTCGCTGTCGGAGCAAAAACAGAAGAACATCACCGGTGGGAAGCTTCCACGACGTCACTGGTGAAACAGCGCTTGTAGGTGCAGCCCTCGTTGAGTCGATGGAACGTGCCATTAAATCCGTGGAAGCCGCTAAGCGTCACAAAAGCTGTCTTTAGCAGTGGAGTGGTACTAGCTACCGTACGAACACGCGTGTCTATCAAAATGACGCCAGTGGCGACGCATTCCACAGCAATCTTTAAAAGTCGACTAAGACCCCGACAATGGGTGGCAGCGATAAGTGATAGTGAAAAAGCATTAGAGAAGTGATAGGAAACAGAAGGCACTCGACGGCTACAGACACCGAAAACCAACACCCCCTGCAGAGAGCGAACGACGGCAAATCTATGGCACGAAAATGCAATTGTGGGAGTCTGTTGATAAGAAAACACTTTCTATCAGGCAACGTGAACTGCAGGTGACGTTAGCGCTTTGCGGGGAACCCCATTTGCGGCGTGGTCTTCAACGAAGATCAACGGAACGACTTGATTTAAATCGTCACGTGAATATTTTACGTCATTCGTTACGACGCGATCAAAGTCCAGTGACAGTCCATTCGCCGACGTTAAACTCTTTGATCTGTCTCAATTTGTGACGAACACTTCAGACGGTTTTATGCAACAACACGCGACATTAAAAAGGAACAGAGTCATCATAGATCACGAAACGCTATGCGGGTTTCTGTGCTTAGCAGTGGGGAATTGGGGGAATTTGTTGGAGTCTTATCATTGGGGCAAAGAGCAATCGCGTAATGGAAAACTCCCAAGACGGATGGGCTACCGGGTGGCAGGCACAAAAACAAAAACACTATCTTGTACAGTATGACAACATGTGAGAAGTATTTGTGAACAATAAGCAGGAGCGCGTGAGCAATGTTAATGTTAAATGAGATACAGAACCAAGTAGACGATGATGAAGACGATGAGCACAAGAGGGAACAAAACTCGAGAGATGATGTCGAGGCCGTTGTTCTCGCGGAAATTGGCACATTTGGTGTTGTACGCCAATTCGACAGTCTGTAGAAAGGAAAACAGCATTATCACCTCCGCTTCTCCAACTCACTTCCTGAGCAGCCGTGAGAGCGCTCTGTTCTTGGGCGGTAATGCCGTTGGTGTATTTCATGGTTCTGCGAATTCCACAGCAGATGACGAGAAAGTATTCCAGAAGGGAGAAGAACGTTATGACAAGGCAAAAGATCGCCCACACTCTAATGCCAGATGAAACGAAGAAGGCCGATTTTGGGGCAAAAACCTGAAGTTTGAAATCGTATTAGAGGAAGCGAGGTTGTGGCAAACGAAAAGTGACGCGAAGATGAGGAAGGGAAAGGCGGCGCTGAAGCTGCGAGGAACAGACCAAGAGCCATGGATCCAGAAGTGAAGGAATGAGGCAATGACCTGAAAGTGCCGACAGTTTCGAGCCACTCTTTCACTTCCTTTACCAGCAAGAGAGTAGGCAAAAAAACGGTGAGCAGTGCTCTTCCACACGAAGATTCGAACGAAACGACGACATCGATGCACGAGTAGACTCCTGCAAGAATTTCGCTGGGAAAAGGCGATAATAAAAAAATCTACGAACCTACGGAATAGTTTCCAACACAGTCACCGGCAACAGCCTCTTGGAAGGAGTACTCCGAATTCAGTAGCTGGTTGGACACCTCAAGAGGAACAGCGTTTGGAGGAGAATTCGCCCACAGATAGGCAACGTCTTCCAAAGCGTAGTTATCTAAGCTTTCAATGAGTTAGGACAGAAGCGCGCGACGTACAGCTCGAAAGACGCAAGGTGAAGCTGATCGAATTCAAAAAAGGGAACTTTGATTGGTACTCAACAGGAACGACAACGGTGCGTCTGAAACTACACTTAATATTTGGTATAATTCTGAGGAGTACCCTTCGCTGGAACGCACATATCCAGAGGGTTCCACCACGGCACTCTTTTTGCCTTCTTGTGAAATCTCTTTGCCATTGGAAAAGTAAGTGTCTGGCTTCCAGATCTTTCGGTTTCCCGGAACTTTCACTTCCTGAATCTGCTCTCTGACATCCACATCATATTTCAACCTATTATCCATCCATTGCTCTCTCAGGTACAAATCGACTTCCTAAAACTTATGTTTTGTTGAGACGAAACATTACAACGTAGCTACCGCAGTGTTCGTTTCCCACTTGACGCTGTTGATGTAAATACTCGTTATGACGACGATTGACGAATGGTCGGCGTTTTCTAAACACGAAAAGGGCGAAAGTCATCTGAGTGGGTACAGCCAAATCGAACCTCTAACGGGAGGTCTCGTATCCTTGTCGTAGTTGCTGAACACCTTTGCCACAATTTGGCCTTCGGTTCCAATTTGTCGACTTCTTATCGCTTTATTCTGAGCATTTGATACTGTATCCAGGCAGCTGAAACAACAAGTATTTTCCATCTTTCTTATTTTTGCGGAGTACTCCTTCCACCACAGTCCTACATAACAATGTAACTTATAGTGTGTTTTCTGTGCAACGTTTTCCAAATTGTTACATCTGCATGAAGCGACATTTGGCACACATCATACATGTAGAATACGAATCCAGTTGGTTTTCTTGCAGCATAACATTACAACCACAACTGATATATCGATGCAACGAATGACATACATCGAGAACATATGATTTTCTGAGTTCCCAACATATGGCCTATTTATCAATAACAAAAGTTTCAACAATCATTATCCGTAAACAAAGCTTCACCCTTTCTCTGGATGTTGTATAAAGTTACAGACTGAAGGTGTGTAATAGAAGAAATACTAGCATTGTTAGTCCTCTTTAGAAGAAGAGTGGTCTATCGGGGTTGGTGTCAACTACATATCAATCACACGTGCATTGATCTTACCTTAAGATAAGTAAGAATGGGACTATTTTGAATAGCACTCGCATGTCGTTGCTGAAAACACACAATGACAGTCTGACCAGTATCGGCTCTTGGCCGAAACAAAAAATCTCCAGACAGTTCCGCCAAAAAACGCGCATTAATAGAGAAAGGGTTGTGGTTGAGAAGAGTTGGATTGTGTAATCCCACGGAATAAACAGGCGCGCCTTAAGTTTCACAGAGAGACCGCAAAGAGCACGCTAGAGGCGAGTGTGGCACGCGATAATTCAACAAAACTGCAACTTAGAAAATACATGTCATAATCATTTTTGAGTTTCCCGATACCTTACAACGATATCACACATACTAAATAGAGTCAACTCTGTGCTTGATTTGAAAAATGCCCGCTAAGTGCTCTGAAACCCTCATAAAACCACTAAAAATTTCGACGGCACAATGCAACCGTTTGAAACGTTGCGTAAACTAAGACCTAGGAGGGATAGCATATCGGTCGACACCCGAAGAACCACAATGAAGCCAGCAACTCGTCACACACCGTGCTATAGCTAGGCCGCGGAGTGAGGCTGAAAAACAGTTGTTGGTGTTGCCGTTGTGCGTCGGTAGTTTTTGAGGCAACCATTCATCGACGGAGGCTCATTGGTGGAGCATTGGAATACTGCGAGGAGACAACTTTTGCGATAACGAAAGCTATCCCTTCGTCAAGCGTTCTCCGCAAAAGATTATTCAGATTACGGTACAGGGCGCTAATAATTATCAAAGTGATCCCATGACAAATTGGAATATTTCTATGTGATATATAAGCTTACAGTGTCGGAGTCAATATGTACGCTAAGGCAGAACCTCTTTACAAACAAGCAGTCAAGGAATTCTTAAATGAAACCAAGCTGAAATCACCCAACCACTGAGGTATAACACTATGTAATGTTTTCTACCACTTGTGTGAATGCAAAGATGACAAAATAAAGAAATAACTTCAAAGCACCGTAAAGAGGAACTCTTTTTTGATCGGCGACTGGATATTCAACTCTATGAAAGCGGAGGAGGAGCACCTGAGATTACTCGATCTTTGTTCGGACCTGTAAGGACGTATACACTCTTTATAATGTAAATAATAATTCTAAAAAAAAGTCATATAACTTAGCGACCGGGATCAACGACCAACGTAACAAAGCGAGCAACAATGGCTTTATAGCAGATCACGAACTTTGTGCAACATCAGCTGCATACAGGCGCTGGCGTCTTCTTTACTGTCATGTCCAGACACTAGAAAGACAACGATTATCGTAGTGATCAATATTCATTGACTCACCATCCTCTTGGATGATTTTTTGAAGAATTTCCGAGGTCAACGTTCGTAGGGCACGCTTGTAGGGAGGTCCAAGACGATGCGGGAAAACAACTGATGTGTCTACCACACGCGGGTGCACAAGACGAAGAGCTTTGAGATCGCTCTCCAAACTGTGTCCGATAAGGATGGTCTCCTGATTGATGAGCTCGAATAAACGCTCATGTGCCTGGAAATAGAGCTGTTGGTACCAAAGAGAAATAAAGAAGAAAATCTTACGTCCTCGATGGTTGCAGAAACGTTCTCTAATTGTTCTATAGTCAGGCCACTAAAACGTGTATTGCAATCCACAATTAGATCTTTCGGTTTCACGATCAAATCCAGGACAAGATCATCGCGGATATCGACAACGGAAACGCGAGCAAGGGCTGGTCCCCAAACTGTGTAAATCATCTCACAATCCAGAGCATAAACCTGGAACACATTTTGTAGGCTGTGGTTGACCTTGCCACTTCACAAACCTTCCGACTACGCTGATCATTAACACCTGTAGGAGCCGGACTTTCCACAAAGTTATACATCTCCAACTCACGAAGGGTTTCTGTTACGTGACACTCAGAAACGCAGCATCCTTTGACGGTTAGATCCGAGCCACAGCAGTTATAACGTGAGTCGTGCGAACCATTTTCTAAACGAATGTGATCTGCACAGCTTGCAAAAGAAGGAAACATACTTCTAGTTTTAAAGGCTCTGCTGTAGTGATAAACGCAATCATCAGCCCGCGCATATCCACCCCTCGACGTCAGTTCATACACCTTCCCACAACGAGAACAAGTTCGTGCCATGTCTAGATGCCGCTATTAATCTGTTACATTTACTTGAAACGTACCATCATCAGCCGCAAATCGTTTTCCTTTTGCTGGTTCAGGGCCAGGAAAACGCACTTTTGGCGTTGCAACCTTTTCGTCCCATAAGGGGTAGCAATTTTCCTCAAACTGCTGGTCGGTGAGGAGGAAGTTATCCACCAAAGCCTCATACAATTCTGACTCAGATATGTTTTGAGATTTGCTCATTTCGCGAACTGGACGATTTACTCCGACGCTTATTTCTGACCCACGGCGTCCGGAAAGAACAGTCGAATGTGAAACACCGGGTCCATCGTTACCTGAAACGAGACAAACGCCAGTTCCTAGCACTCTGTATAAAATGGGGCTTTCACCTCAGATTCAACAAAAAAAAAACTTATAAATAATGTTTCAACAAATACCTTCGTCGATTTTGTTCGATCGCGTTGTCATCGATCTTAGGTTTTTCAGCACATTGACTGCAGCGCTTATGTAACCGCTTTTAGTAGATGCCCTCATGCACAGAGATTTTTCCTCATTTTGTGCCTGCAACAGATGCGGTAGTTGTTAACCAGCTGCGCTCTTTACCATTTCCAATGCATCCGATGCGGAAGAAGCGATTTTACGGCATTCTTCCAGGAATGTGTTGAGGTACTTTTGACGTATTACGCCTGGAATTTGGCAATTCGGCACCTGCAACGGAACTGCAGCGTTCATTTTTGGCTGAAAAAGTTTAATTTTTCGTTGATGTCGGAAAATGTCCTTCACAGACCGCCATATGATGAGCTGTTCGTTGCCCTTTTGCAGACTTCTCGACGCTCTTGGCAGAGGCCATTGATCGGTGCGCACTAGACTCCGCCATCGCTTTGGATTTGAGCTTCTAAAGTTAGAATATATCACTCTCTGTGGACACGTGACTACCTCTTGAGTAATTTTGTGCGCTTGTGCGCGCTTAGTCATCTGATCTTTTGCATTGGCTACTCCCTGCTTCACATTAACCGCTCTATTACCCGAGGACTGCGGTTTAGCCATCAGCTTTCTGGCAGCTTCCAGCTGTGCCGGAGTGAGCTTTTTATTCTTGTCCACCTTTGCGGCTGCAGCTGGGGGTCGAATTGACTTCACAGAGCCGCGATTATCATGAGGAGTTTCAGAAACCTGAAATGATAGACGCCGTCTAAAGAACTGTATTCAAAGACGCAGACCTTCGGGGAACTGCTTCCACCGAACAGATCATCGAGGGAGGCTTGCTCTCTAACCGGCTTCTGCGGACGATCGTTTACGACGGCCCGCTTCTGTTTCTCTGCAACACTCTTAGTTGTGCTGCTCTCCTTCTGAAACTACCCATGTTAAGGTTGATCTCTCAGCAACCCTTTTGCAACCTTTGGATTCACATTTCGAACATCTTGTTCATCGGAGTCATCGTCTCCAGTCGATTGACCGCGTTTTTCAAGGCGCTCAATCTTCTGAGTCAGTTCAGCTACCGTTTTGATGCAGTGATTGGCCATCTGCGTACGCTGTTCTCTACTCATACCTCCGATGTCCGTTTTCTTTAGAGACAGTACAGAACCAGAACTTCCCAGGCCTTCGCTCTTCATTCGGGTCTTTTTATATTCCAGCACAGTTCTCGTTTTCTGTACATTTTCCACTCGTTTGACTGGATTGAGAATCTCATCATTCCCGAGATCGACGGGTAATCTGGACCTGTTGAACACAGAGAACTCCGGATTTGGAGACGTACAACGTTTCTTCGCCACTGGTTCATCTGCACTTGAAACTCTTCCAAAGGAACGTTTTTCTGGAAGTTTCGATGGTTTGTATGTCATCAAATTAGTCGTGGACGCATAGGATGTGTTTGTGTTCCCAGACAAGCTAGGCCGCACAGGATCGTACTCATAGTCAGCATGTTCTTCTTGTGTTGTTTCGTATGGAGCGGAATACGAGGCATGTGATTCCTCCTGCTTGTCAGGGACGTAATCTTCTGGGACATATTCCTCCGGAACGGCTGAGGGAGCATATTTTGACGCATTGTATCCTTCGCCCTGGTTATTCTTTTCGGCACTATTTGAAGTGAACTTGTAATCTTCGGGAACATATTCCTCTGGCGTATATGCCTGATTCGAAGTAGTCATAACCGGAAAGTATTGGTTTCCTGCATATCCGGACCCCGCGTAGCTCGAAGAACACTCTTCTGGATCATACATCTCAATAGGACGAATTGATCCACTTGATTCAAAGCTTCTAGCATAACTCGCAGTGTTAGATTCTGAAAAACGGCGAAAATGTAAAATATGAACAAGAATTACCTTGGGCATAGTAATTTTCAGCATGTGCTTGATTGTCGTTTGTCGCTAACGACCCTATATAGGCACCCGAATAGCTTGTCTTCGCGTAGTCATCGGTGTCGTTGGGAGCGTATGAAGCATAGTATCCGCCTTCGCTTTGAGTAACACTACTTGCTGGCTGTTGCCATGGGCAGTATTCTGTATCGTCGGCCTTTTGAGCATGATCGTTTGAGTTTTCCGTTGAACCGAAATAGGCAGAATAAGATGCCACCTCATCAGTCACATTTGAGCTTCTATTGTCATCTGCAGCAATTCGAATAATGATTGTTGCATTGCAGTTAGGGACTGACCGTTTCCGTGCTCAAAAGAGCAGTCCTTTCGATTGCAGCTGCCACCATGCGGGCAAAAGGCGCCGAAAACCATGAGCAAAGCTGCACTACCAGTGTCAACTCTGTGTCGTGTCCTGCAGCCAAACAGCAATAACTCATGCGGCTTACTTATAATAAACGAACACGTTGGAGAAGAAGGTAAACGTTTTTGGATTCTGCAATACAATATCAGTGCAGTTTTAAGTTTCTTATTAGATATGATAAACATAAAGCATTGTCCGGTCACACAGCAGTTGACAAACGAACATTTGAAACGAATTCGACGCACGGGAAATATCGACCGTTCGGCATAGCGTTAAGTGGAAGAAGAAAGGAAGGATGGTGCAACGACACACACGCGCACGCCGAAAGAAATGTCTCTCTATATGCCTACCGATGAATGGCTTTTTGAGTCGAATGATACATCTCAACTTTGCTTGGACCATTCAACTTCCATTGTATGTACGAGCGTGCTTTAGTGGCCTCTACATCGACATGCCTGCAAACTGTGTCCACTCGCTCTTCACAATTAACACGATAACCGCGCATGTACCCCTTCATCGAGTATCGATCACAGATTGACTTGAGCACTTATTTAACAACTACATACTAAATATACATAAAGCTCTCTCGAGCGATGCTAAATTCAAAATGTTTTTCGATTTCTTTCGTCCATGAAGGTCCTCTCGATTTATGTGATCACTGTGGGAGCTGTACGGCCTGTGAACTGCTCCATCTTACACAAGTCAAGAGCAATCAGAACAAGTGGTTTCAGAAGATCCTGTAACCGACAGTATAGAAAAAAAGCAATGCTTCTTTAAAACCTGTGCTGGTTTATGAAGACTGTCACCGCTACTGGTAGCAACAAACGAATCGACGTATACGCGAATGGTGGCCCCAGCGGAACCAGTGCCACTTAGACGAAGAACAATACGACTACCATCCTCAAAGATTATTCGAATGCCCTGAACATCGATCGACGCATATTTAAACTAAAGATAAAGGAGGCGACACCTGCTTCTTTGCAACAGACTTATCCACAGGATCTTCGTACTGGAAATTGTCAGCAGCCGCCACTTTATAAGTGACGTTATTTGCCGAAAATTGTTTGCCAATGAAGGTGAGCAACTGAGACTCAAGGAATGTCATCATCAGATTTGCACCGCCTGCTTCAACATTCTCGTAGTCATACCTGTTCGTTGGGATTATGAACAGAATTCACGACCGACAAACCTAGTGAAGACGTTGCGGCCGTACTTGGTCCAGTGTGATCGAACAATTTCTTCTACCCCGGTTTGTGCTTCAGCCAGAATCTGAAGCCAAGCGAGGAATGCCCAAATACCATCCTTTTCTCTGATGTGATCGGATCCGGTTCCGAAGGACTCTTCACCACAAAGCGACAATTTTCCAGCGTCCATCAAATTCCCGAAATACTTCCATCCCGTAGGGACCTCGTAAACTGTTTGTCCGGTCGCTGCACCTACGCGGTCTACAGCTCCTGCAGTTGGCATAGAACGAGCAAAACCTAAAAAAGGCAACATCGGCAGGGATAAAATCTCAGATCCAACCCTTGATTCCATGCTTTTGGAAGTAAGGAATTGCTTTCATGTTGGCTGCAATAACTGCGAGCGAATCGCTAGGAGTCACAAAGAAGCCGTTTTTGCCCAAAATCATGTTGCGATCCTGAAGTACAGACATGTGGTGCAAGCAAACAGTATTTTCCTACTCCGTCTCCATCGAAGGCAGCTCCAATGTCGTGCTCACCCCGCTTGAGTGCGTCGACAAGATGATGTGCGTAGGTCAAGTTAGGGTCTGGATGCATTCCGTTGAAATCGGGTTGCGGAACGGTATGCAAGAGGTTCTTGGCATTCACTCCGAGGCGATCGGCGAAAATTGTGGAGATGTAAGGTCCTGTCGCTCCGTACATGCTATCGACCAAAATTTCAAAAGGTTTTCCAGTAGATGTTCCACTCAAAAAGCTTTTGATCTGCGAAATGTACTCATATATGTACTCTGGCAGAACGTTTGAGAGTTTCAAACCTTAGCAAAGTCGAAGATTTCCTCCATCATCTCAACGTAATCCTTGACACTATCTATCACATCCACCGTAAATGATCCGAAGCCTTCAATGTTGTAAACATAATGACCCACTTGAGCGAAGTCAACGTTTAAATCAAGGCAAATGTTATATGTGGAAATAGTCGTTGACAATTCGTGAATTTTGTCAGTCACCTAAAGCATATGAATAAGTGCAAAGAATGACGAGTGGCACTTACATGGTCGGGTGCAGGTCCTCCATTCTCACAGTTGAATTTAATGCCAAAATCTCCCTTCGGTCCTCCTGGATTATGACTTGCAGTCATTATAATACCGCCATTCAATGCTTTCCCAGCTAAACTTGGTATTGAATATATGATCCACACAAAGCTCTAAAATCACCATTCAATGACGTCTTTCGAATCAAGCATGAGACCGCGGGAGTGCTTAGGAATCCATTTTGACCCACAATAAGACGGGACACCTGAACTAATGAGCATTACTGAGGACAAAACTGCGATTCGACATACGCCGTTAGCAGCAGCGATCTGAATGATCAGGTTTGTTACTTCGGGGGAGAGGTAGCGGCCATCCCCTCCAACAACAAGGACACTTCCAACTTTCTTGTCGGCTAATCCACCATCCAGTACGCATTGTATGAAGTTTTCAGTGTAGTGCTTCTGTTGGAACTCGGGAACCTTCATATATAGTAATGTAGTTCCTGATTTAACTGATATCACTTACGCGCTTACGCAAGCCGCTGGTTCCAGGCTTTTGGCCACTGAAAGGCTTAGTCGTTACCTGTGTGACCTTCACGATGTCACCCATAATTCTGTAAATATAAAACGATTTCAGAAGATGAATCTATAGAAAAGACACCAAGTAAACGAGTTGAATGATCGGAAGTGAGTAAACCTCCCGGCAACAACGCATAAATTGGATCCGAATGTCGCGTAAAAACTCGATGTAAAAAGTTGACTATGTGGGAGTTGCATGGAAATGCGAAGCACACGTAACGTAAACTGCGTTTTATCACATTGAGCGAAGAGAAGTGTTACGCTGAGCTGCGAGATTGGCAGTTCACAAACAACTGAGAGGACTGCAGGCACGACGTCGACATCGGCGCTCCCGTTTGCCACGCAACGGACGATCGGCATTTTTCGATAGCATACGTGCAAATCGCTCTCTTCAGTCAGAGGCACGCCTCGCAGTGAACGGAGATGCGATAAATACACCATTCATGATTATGACTTGATAACAACTCTCACAGATCATGTGAACAAACGGTTGATGAGTTATTGATGTTGTGGGACGTTAGCAGCACGTATTTACAATCAGCTACACTTTATAATCAACATCGTTTATGGACAACGAAATGTCTTCATATTGCAATGCAGTTCAATAATGAATGCACGTACAAGTCGCATTGTTTGTATAAATAAAAAACAGCAAGCAGCAGGGTGGGCTATCGTGTCTTCTGTGCTTAAACAATAGAACAGAATGACTCACACGCACATAGCTCACGCGTAGTACAACTCCTCATCTGTGCTTGCTGCACAGATATTTGTGTTTAAAAGAGCAGAAAAATTTGTCAGAGCACTCGCGAATGGAACATGCCACTTGGGTAAAATGTTTGCCTAGCCGACGATCCTAATAGTAGCTGCGGCGTAAAGACTTTTTGCTTGAGGGAGGATACTATCAAATCTAAATACGATCTCTATTGGCAAAACAAACAGCAAATCTCAAATTTGTTCGCATGTCTAGAACAGGAGAGTCCGACTTAAATACACTCACTGTGCTCTCAATGTGTAATGCGATATATAGGCTAATTCGGTCACCAACACTGCTAACGGTACAAACTACACGAGGTGTGGTGCTGCGTAGAAGGTGCTTGATTACAATCTACAATCTTTAGGCACCGGAAATGTGCAGCTCATTAGACATTCAAGAATGAAATGTCTGAATTCATAGAACTATCGTAAGATTCTGGAGCAGCTACATCCCTCGAGCACCGCCTTTGCGTTTCGTCACTTTCTTATCACGACGACGTATTTGTCGGGAGTGACTCGATCGATTCCTTTGCTGGACGCAAGGGGCCGGTCCCAATGTAATTCAACGACACCTCTAGAGCGGCTCCATGTTTGCTTGACTCGTCACCGCTTTTCCTTTTATTAATAAAACAATTTACGCCACGGCTCTTTCAGAACTAGCAGAATGAACGTCTATCGCTTTTTCGGACTACCTAATGCTTTCAAGATTGTTGAGATAGTAAGTAAGCTCGCAGTAAGCAGCGCGACCATCGTACTTTGCTTGCAGCTAGTCATGATACTGCTGATGATGACAGTGGGACTGTCTCCAGGAACTCATAAAGGTGCCTGGTTCTTTTGGCTTAACGCCGTTTTTCAATTGCTGTCGATGGCTGTCATTACGGTCACTTTTCTGATGGAAAGCGAGAACAGTCTGACATGTGGAAGGGACGCGTGGCCACTTTTCGTAAGTGTCCCAGTTTAAAACAAACAACAATCTTTCTAAATAACTTCATTGGTCTAAAAGGTTGCGTAACACCTATAATGTTTAAAGTGCTTCGGTACTAACTGTGCATTCAGGAATGCTCATACTCGGCGTTATTCTTCTTATTTAATATAATCAACACATTCATGTGTTCCTCGTGGGTTGGCAGTGGTGCATCGTCATCTATCGCCGCTGGTGCGGTGAGTCATCTCATAGAGACTCTTAAGTATGGAACTCATTAAATTCAGTTCTTCTCCTTCATCCTAGTTCTTTTGTACGCTCTCGGAGCCGCAATGATGTTCCGAGTTTGGACGGGATTCAGCACAACCAGTCCTCCACAAGCAGCCCCATCGTCCACAGCGACCGGCGCTACACCTGCACCTGGGACAGTACTTCCAGGGGATCCGGGAATGATGCACCCCGGTGTGTAACATGAAAACAAACAACATAACGTAATATAAGACATTGTGAATAAGAATGTGTACGTCGGACATATCGATAAATAAAACAATCCGTATGAGTTCACCACCTGCTATAACCAGAATATGATGCTATATACAGTACATATGCAGAACAAGGCAGTGCGTAGGGAGCTCACAGGCGTGATGTGGCTTGGAATAACTTGGCAATCAATACAATCAGCACGCTGCTAAAGATCCAAAAAGCGTAGCGGAGCATCCGGCCGTGCTCCTCAACCTTAACAGTCAGTTCTCGCTTCTGTTCTTCCAATTCGGTTACCCTCCGCATTAATCGCTTGTTCTACACAAGATATACATATATTTCAGTACATCACATGCACCATTCCTACCGTAAATCTAAGGTTCATCACCAAATAGTCCTCGGGACATATCGGTTCAGCACTGTCAGCCACTGACTCCAAAACGGCTTCGACGGCAAAATTCCGCATTGGCGACTCCTCGACACTGCATACTTCACGACAGAATGGACATTCGTAAACCTAAACATCCATAATTACTAATCAACTATGGCAGTGAAACTTACGAAGCCAGAGAAGACGGACGAATATTTCGCGTCCAGCCGCAACTTTCCAACACAAGACGAACAGAAACTGTGACCGCATGGCAGCATGTCCGGTGCAGACCCGAAAACCTCGTAGCAAATAGGGCAGTGTAGGCATGATGAGTTTATGAGCAGGGAATCAGCATCGTCGGCCAAGTCAACAACTGGATAATTCTGCAAAGAGGTATTTTTTGTACACACCAACTGAACTCCTCACCTTCGGCTTGCTCGAGCCGATTAACCGTTCCTTGACGGACTTGAAGAAGCTTTTCATCGGTGGAACAAGATTCCTTCCTGCCACTTTCACAAAAACATACGTTCGCGCTGTAAACAACAGCCGTTGGGGGCGTTCCACAGTGCGGGAGCGCACGCACCGTGAAAGCAAGCAAGCCACCGTACTCAACGAAATCCTCATGTACAACGCCACAGGACCGTATACAGTATAGGCGGCATGCACTCGAAAAATACAGTCTATAAAAACAGATCTTGGAAACCCAAACATATCGCGCAGTGCGTTCGAGAAAATTTAATTAAGTTACACTTTCCATCCACAAAATCGTATGGGAAACATGATTAGAGCGTTCTTTCTCATTCCCAAGCTGTACGAATATCACTTGTTTATAATTTATGACTTTATTTAGTAGGACAAACTCAGACTACAAAGTCATAAATACAATATGACAAAACAATGCGCCCCGGTGTGTAACTGTGTAGTTCTAATGACTGTCGCAAGAAATAGTCGAAAACTAATCGGTGTTAAGTGGTGTAAATTCGACCGATTTCATACAGATCTGCTGGACAAAATGATTGTCATTGCAGCATTTATCTAGCAGGGATGTTTGTCTTTAAGGGATCAGCTTTTTTGCAACATCCGACAATGTTGAATGTCTGGGGAATTTCATTGACGCAATACATCTGTAAGTATTATATTTATAAAACCTTTGAACAAAAATAATGATCACATTCTAATAAAGTACTTCAACAACACATGTTAAGAAACCTTCTGTTTCTCAACAAGTCTATAGTAAAGTCCTTTTCGTGCAAGCAGCTGCATGTGATTGCCCATTTCCACAACTCGGCCCTCTTTCGCCACTACAATTACATCAGCATTCTGGATGGTCGACAGTCGATGGGCGACAACGAGGCAAGTTCTGCCCATCCGGGCTTTGTCGAGAGCTTCTTGAACCACCTGTAACAACAAACTCCTTTTTTATAGATGCTCTTGGCGTGTGTACCTTTTCACTCTCGGTGTCCAAAGCACTTGTCGCCTCATCCAGGAGCAAGATCCGCGGATTGCGAATTATGGCACGAGCGATAGCAATGCGCTGCTTCTGGCCGCCAGACAACTGTGACCCTTTGGCACCAACGTTCGTCTCGTATTTCTAAATACATTTCCCAATGAGAACCGTTCTCTTTGCTTACATCGGGAAGCGACTCGACGAAGGGGTGAATGTTTGCAAGCTTGGCTGCTTCGACAACTTTCTCATCCGAAACATTTGACATTCCGTACGTGATGTTGTCACGAATAGACAGGTTGAAGAGGGTCGGTTCCTGTCCCACTAAGGCTATGTGGCTTCGCAAGTGACGGATATTAATCGAGCGCACATTGTGACCGTCAAACTCCTATACTAACATTCATTTCAAAACAGCTAGTGCATCTTAACGTACCAGTGATCCACTTAAAGTGTCGTAATAGCGTTCTACAAGCTGTATGACTGTGCTTTTACCACAGCCACTTGGGCCAACCAGTGCGACTGTTTGACCAAAACCAGCTTGAAGAGAAAGGCCATTGAGAATGGTCGACTGTGTCATGGTGGGATACGCGAAGTAAACTTCTCTTAGAGCTATGTTTCCGGATATTTCCTGAAAACTACCTTGAGTACGATCGCATGGGGGATATCAAACCGTGATCAAGCCCTCTTCCGACAAGTTGTCGATCTTCGATTTCTTATTCATTAGACCAAACAAAAGACCTGCAGACAAACGGGCTCGAAGGTACTCAGGGAAGTACGATGCGGCCGCCAAAACCGTGACCGAAGCCATGTTCAGCGCCTCAATAACTCTGAAATCAGTTCGACTCTGGATCGAACATATTCAGAATCTTACTGGAACACCACGAAAGGACTAGTGTAGTCATTCATA
This sequence comes from Steinernema hermaphroditum, assembly GCA_030435675.1. Taxonomy (NCBI): domain Eukaryota; kingdom Metazoa; phylum Nematoda; class Chromadorea; order Rhabditida; family Steinernematidae; genus Steinernema; species Steinernema hermaphroditum. Next base: position 8,282,475 of record CM059625.1, read on the forward strand.
ACCAGCCACAGTCCAAAGCGATAGGCAATTCCGAAGTTGATCAAGTAGAAGCTAGTGGACATTGCATACGAAACTGACTGCCAGAGACCTGTAAAAGTTAGTAACACCAAGCTAAAACTTCATTTGAGTAACCTCTGATAATCGCGCGTTTATGCGGTCGTTCAGACGCTTTGCAAAAGAGTTCGTACATGAAATCTTGTTTCGCAAGAGCCTGAATGGTTCTGACGTATTCGATAGATTCTGTAGCCAGCTACAATGAATGGATCGTTTTCACACAAAGCAACTTGTTCCCTCGAATACCTGGGACGCTTCTTGAGCAACCTCATTATCTTTGGCACCCCGGAATTTCAGGTACTGCGAGACCAGTGACTGCAAAATCACGAGAGTCACTGCGGTTGCAACGCCTATCGGGGCCATATTCCATCCAAAGTAAAATGCAATGCACACTCCTGCTATCAACGAAACAACACCCTGGAGCACTTCGGCAAGACGCTGATCAATCGCCTAGAAAAAAAGCGATTAGGCGACGCGCAAAATGCTAAATTAGCAAGAAACGTACTGCTTGCACGTTAGGGGCGTCAGTGGCCAGTCGATTGGTCAGCTTGCCAACTGAATGTTCAGCTTTATCGAAGAAGCTTCCGTCTTGTCGTAGTACATTCTAAAGACATTTATGATGCAGAGAAACTTGTCAAAGCAAACCTCGTAGACAGCTACGCGAAGACGCATCGTCATACGCTCCCCAGCGGTACCAAACAACGTGCCGGATAAAAAGGTGCTACCTCCGGAAATGACAGCTAGAATCATGAAACTAATAGAGTTTACGACTGTGTCTGAAGCTGCTGCCGACACATCTGCAGATGAGAGAGCCTAAAATGGAAGCTGCTGAGTGCACGATATTTTCCAGTACCATAAACATTTTTCCGTATATAACAGAGAAAACAGGCCAGGAAAGGCCTCGGATTACGGTGGCTACAAGAGCGCACCCCACAAGCGGCATCTCAGGCCTCGAAAATCTGAAAATGTCCATGAGCGACGCGCGTTCCTCTCCCTCATCTTCCAGCTCGTACTCTTTTCTAAACGACTGTGTAAACGAACAGCGTACTGAAAAGTGACTCACTCCTCAATTTCGCTATCAATTTCTGACTGAATTCCCTTCGAATTTGCCATAGATGCGCGCAACTTTGCACTCAGCCGTTGACGTTCCACAGATTTTCGATAACTGTCACCACCACTTCCGCGGCTCTTCCCAGTGTGTCTGACACCAGCGCGGTCGATAATGCTCGGATCCACATCTGCAGCCACCTTTTACAGTAATTACAGAGTTGCAAATGGCAAACCTTCGATTACTGTGTCTTCAGCACCTTCCTCAATTTCTTGAGCCTTGACAAGTTGACGATAGACGCCATTTTTCGCCATTAACTCGTCGTGAGCTCCATATTCCACGATGTTACCATGTTCGAATACGATGATTTTGTCCGCAGTTCGCACAGTAGACAGTCGGTGAGCTATGGTTACGGTAGTTCTCCCGTGTCTAGCCAATTCTAAAGCTTTCTGTACCGCAGCTTCTGACTCTGTGTCCAGAGCACTCGTAGCTTCATCCAAAAGGAGAATTTTTGGATTTCGGACAAGTGCTCGGGCGATCGCTAATCGCTGCTTTTGACCGCCAGACAACTTGACACCTCCCTCGCCTATCACAGTTTTGTAGCCCTAAATTGCGATTAAGGATGTATGACAAATGAACGAGCCGACCATTGGAAGACGAGTAATGAATTCGTGCGCGTTCGCCATCTGGCAAGCTTCCACCATCTCCTGTTCCGTCAGGTCGGTTTTACCCATCTTCAAGTTGTTTTCTATTGTTGTGGCAAACAAGATCGGTTCTTGAGAAACAATTCCAATGGTATTCCGTATCCATTCGACATTCAACTTCTCTAGAGGCACGTCGTCTATCGTAACCTATCATTTTCAGGACGAATAGCATATATAATCTATACACCATACCGTACCACTCTCCTGTTCGTAATAGCGCAAAAGCAGTCCAATCATCGTGGATTTACCGCAGCCGCTATGACCAACAAGCGCCACCGTTTGACCAGGTTCAATCTAGATTTACAATGAATACCAATTTGACGTAACCACTAACATCATAGCTGACTCCATTGAGAATTTTTACATTTGGGCGAGTTGGATATTTGAAATGAACGTTAGAGAACGAGATCTTTCCCTGAACATTCTCTATTGTGACGCCGCTCTTGCTCGTGCAGTCTATTTTTGGCTTCTGAATGATATTTACATTAATAGCCTATTCATATTCACTGATACCCGATCGATTATTTTGAGAATCTCTCCAGCAGACAGTTTTCCAGCGACAATCACGTTAATCTGGGGTACCGCTTGTCCAAGTCTCATCGCACCCAAGAAAACAGCCCAAAAGACACCGAATACGGTACCAGGGCTCACTTCGCCGGATACAACGAGGGTCGTTCCAAACCTACAATACTCGTTCATGGTGCTACTTTACTTTTGTTCTTACCAGAAGGCGATGCTCATGGAACCAAATAGAATAAATAGAAACGCGCCCGTGAAGACTCCGGTTACCGTAGCCTTACGAATACCCATTTTTCGCGCGTAATTGAGTTTGCCCGAATATCTTAATTGCCGATTCATAGGAATAGTAATATTATCATATCATACCGATCAATCTCAAACGTCTGTGCATTAAATGACATTACGGTGCGGATTCCACCAAACACTTCATCAGCAATCGCTCCAGCAGCTGAGTAGGCCGACATCTCCTTTCTCGATGCGTGTGCGAGAACCTATAGAGGTGTACAAAACAATTCATTGAGGACTGAAGAAGGATACTTGCCTTTGCAGATGCGTACAACGAAGCCACGACGAAAGGTACAATAATGAGCATCACCAGAGTCATTTTCCAGCTGAAACGCGTGTGCTATGTTGAGTAGACGAAGCGATTACCTCAGAGCGAAACCAATAATAATTCCAGAAACAAAGCTAGCACATGCTTGTAAAAGTACGCCGCATTTGTCGCCCATTCCATCCTTGATCCGATCGATACCCCTAAAATGAGCTGATTACTTCCTGAGTCTAACGTTTGTCTCAGTCATACGCGGACATTTTATGCGTCAGAGCTCCGACTTCATTGTGGTCGAACCATTCCATGTCTTGCTTCATAATTGCGGAGAAGAAGTGCTTTCGGATGTGGTGAACTTGTCGCTGGCAAACAGTAAACAAACAACTCATCTGAAACAATTATGAAGAAGTATTGTGCATGCACAAGGGCTTACAGATATATCCGATACCAGAAACATAATGACGCCAAGACCGAAGTAAAGCCATGAATAGTATGACATATTCTCCGCAAAAAGAGAATAGTCCAAAGATCCATCGACATAGTCTCGTTGTCCCGCAATCAACGTATCGGTGATTCCTCGGAACAGAACCGATCCCAAAGGAGCGATGGCTCCTGTGATGCAACAACAAATTACTCCAAGGAGGAGCAACAACCAATCAGTTCTATCAGCATACCGTAGCTGTATATGTACAACACTTCAGCAATAGGAAGAGGTAAAAACACCTACCATTTCGGCAAATGAAGCAGCCTCAAATGTGGTCTTCATGGTTCTCACAAAGTGGGGAGAAGACCGTTCAACGAGTCGTCTGCTTTTCACACTAACGAAATTTATATCGACGGAAATAACACTCTCAATGTACATGTATTTTGTGACGACAGCCCCTTCCGAAGGGACAGAAAATGGAAATTTGCATAAAGATCAGGTTGCCGCCGACGAGATAGCGAAAAGTTCATGTAAACTGCATGTAAATTTATGTATTCTGAGCTCCCGAGGAAGCACCTACGCAAAACAAAATTTACTGTGGAGTGCACTTGTTCCATCGTAAGTTTGTTAGCAAAACCGAATAGTGGCAAACTTAAGTTGAAAATGCAACCCGCATAAATTACGGGATTGATGTTCCGTTTGCAGTAAGCCGCTTGAAGCTTCCCAGTGTACTTCCCAGCTTACAAAGGGTACAACACAATTAGTATTGTCACTCAAATATAGAGCATAGTTAAATATTACAGGGCAGTATCCCTACGTCTTTTCAGAATCAACCTGAATGGAATAAGAACATCAGCTCCGTACACTAAAACAAAGCGCTGAATTGGGCTAAACAATTTAAAGATTTCATCTCTCACAAGGGAACTTCCTGAAATTCTCGCCTCAGATAGAGCTGAAACTTGGGACACAGATACATCATTGAACGTTAACCTAAAAGCTCGTCGGCTTGTACGCACTCACGAATATATAAACACCCTTCGCAAGTTACATTCAAATGATTACAGTTAACTTTTCATGACAGAACTAGCGGCCCACGAAACAATTAGTGTCTTTCTTGTCATTTTTCGGGCCTGGGTGCGGTTTCTCATTCTCTAAAACCTTTTTCAAATCCTAAGATTATTAGAAAAAGCACGCAACAAACGACTATTCAATTCAGGAACAAAACCTCCGCGACCGGTTTCACAATATTACCCAGGTCTGTACATAACATCCGAAGGATATTAACATGGCTTGGTGTAACACGTATAAGCCGACGAGATTTTGGGTTAACATCCAATAATGTATGTCTACACCTGATGTGCGCCAGTTCGATATCAGACACTTCGCAAGGCTCCTTTGTCACAGCGCGTCGAAAAACAGCAGCTTGAAAATTGCAGCACACTCATTCACAAACGCTACTCCCGAAAAAAGGCACATCCAGAAAACGAGAAATTTATCACTAGCAAAACAACACAACAAAAAATCTCCTAATACTTTCGGAACACCAAGTTGGGGTGATTCATACTCGTTACAGCTTCCGGATCTTTCGGATCTGCTTTCCATTTGCTGTGCACATGGAACACATCATGACCCATTGTTTCCGTATCCCAAAGCTCCAATCCACGCGGTAAACGTCGGTTAACACCGAGCTTTTTACCTAGAAAACTGCAATTTTTTAAACATGTATCGATTTTCACGAACCGGGCCTATAGTCTCCACCTATTGACATTTCCTCGACCATCGAAAGCACTTGATGTGCCGTCTTCCAAGAGCAACGCTTGCGACGACTTCGCAAATAAGCATATCTATAAAATACATTTACAAGATATTTATTTGAGAAATCGAAACTTACTCTCCAACGACGAATGGGTCGCACTCAGTGTGAGTTCTTTGCAAAATGAACTTAATCCTTGGGTTATTCTCTCTAAATAGGTATATCTATACATGACAGCTAGAAATAATGAGAATCACCTGATCTGAGGCAAATGTTCCTCAACGAACTGTTCCATACCCTCGCTCATTAAAGAATTGTGAGTCCAACTAACGCGAAGCGCCAGGAAATGTGGGACGAATCGAATCGTGTTTGCTGTGAAAGTGTTTGTGGGCTGCATGTGATGCAGCATCTTGCCTGAAAATAGTACAAAGAACGTATGAAACAATTTCGTCTTAATCGTCTCATACTCATCATAGCAATTGAATGGTGGACGATAGTACAAAGAACGTATGAAACAATTTCGTCTTATTTCGTCTCATACTCATCTTAGCAATTGAATGGTGGACGAAACCAATAATACCGTATGTTCATATAACTCTGCAGGTCTATCGATACGGGACCAGTATGACTTGCACACACTGATGTCGATGAAACATCCAAAGCCTGCAGCGACGCCCGCAAGTATTTACATGTAGATATATATTATTATGACTGATCGCCTTTGTGGAGTTCGAAAAAAAAAAAACTATACCGAGATTTCCCATTGTAAATGTACACATGTCTTCTCGTAATGATACTATAGTTACAAACGATAAATCTGTTTCTATTATCGCGGCATTACTCCATGAAGTAACATGCAATATAAACTCGTTATTCATCTATCACGAATGGCAAAAAAATATGTAATCGACGAAGATCACGTGACAATAACATAGAACACAGTAACTGTATCGAGAGATCTGCAACGTTGTTTCAGTGAATGCGGCTAAAGTTGACTCAAGTAAGTCGCAAACATTATTTTCGATTTCCTTCCTTCACATGGCGTATATCCAAATACTTCATAATGTCTTCTGGAACTTCCTGCCCTAACTCGTTAAGAAGATTTGCTCGGAATTTTGTGTAAACTTCAATTTTCCCATTGACCTGAAATACCAACACATAGATTTTCAATGATACGGAAATTCTCACTTCTCGATTCTTGTCGGATGTTCGTAATAACATTTCACGGGTAAAAATATGGGGATTTTTTCCGCTGTTAAGATACTCCAACAATTCCAGTGGAACCTTTACATCGGCAAATTGTGACTTTATAGCATCAATCTCCTAAACATTCATTACTATAATAGAAATCCTATTCCTTGAAACACCTGTAGACCAGATATTAAAGTGTGTAGCTTCTGATTTAAAGGTTCTTGACTTTTTGAGGTAAATTCTGTTGCAATAACTCCAAGATGACGGGCATTTTCCTAAGTAAGCAAAATAAACAGGAGCATAAACCACACTCACCTGAAACTGTTCCAGTGTGCGTTCCAGCTGCGTGAAACGATCTTGGGAAAAATCAGAATTATTTGAATTCATGCCGCCCGATCCAGATGCACCTGTGTACTGACTGCCGCCGTTGTTCTCCATTTCGCCAAATAAGTGTGAATGCGGACCTGTGATCAACACTATATTACCTTTGTGCACCACATCTCCAAATAAGTCAACACAAATAACACCACCACAGATATCTGCAGAACAGGATCCGTACCTCGGCACCGCCATGTAACTATGAGGCATACTTTATTCGAGAAAACAACAAATAACGGTAAATATCTAACGTGTATTTAAAACTTCCTTGCGCAGTTCTTCAATATCGATATCGTACAACTTATTCTGTATCAAATTCTAAACGAAAGTACGCTCAGCACCCATGAACAGAACTTAACTCACATACCTTTTCCACGCAATCTTTGTACGCTCGGTGGAGTTGTTCGCAAGGATTCGTTCTATGTTCGTTACTGCCAGAGACGTACCTTTGAAAAAACTCAGTGAAGCATCGATCGTATGTCTAGAACAATGATACCTGAATACAATAATGAACAGCATCGGAAAGCATCCGACAAATAACTGCGATGAGCAGCAATCACATGATATTAGCTTTCATCAACTTGGCCAGCTCATTAGACCTGAGGAACTAACAGACTTCACCAGAATATTAAGAATGACCGGTATGCGCTTCACCCACCTGTTTTAACTGATCACATTCTGTGAAAATGCTGGGCATATACCTTTCTGCCATGACGGTAGGCTCTGAAACGTTGCCTTGAAGTTAGACGTGACCGAAAACCGTAACAAAACCGAACCTCATCATAAGCGCAAAAAACATATGCGAAAAACGGCCAAACTTCCAAGAAACAGCTAGAAACTGCCCCAGAATTGTGGAGAGAGATCATTGAAAGCGCCGTGCCTTACAGTACCCAGCTTCAAGAATTGCAGGTAAATCTGCGCAGGACCGTGTCGCAATACTGCAAGCAGTGTGGGAGTCGACCAAAACGGCCAAAAATGATAACCAATCAAGGATAGCGGATACCGACGCTGCTATATATGATTCGCAGACAACGTCAGCAGGAAAATTCCGTCGAAACTCACCATGGAAGGCTTCTATATTTTAGGACTTAAAAAGGGGCGATTTTCCTTTCTCTCCGACGCGTCTATATCTGTTTCTCATCGGCCATTTCCAACGGGTAAAAATAGGCATTTAAGGAACTTCCAGTAATCGGGTCGCAGATTGTCACACATGTTTTCTGAGAGACTTACATGAACGCGTTCCAACTAAAACAACAGCTTAAGCTTAAATACATGTTTGGCCCATCAGGAATCGCCGAATCGCTAAAAAAGCTCTGGCCATGTGCGTCGGAGTCTAAGTTAAAGTCGGAGTCTAAGCTAAGTCTGGATGTTAGGCTTGATGTAACAATGAATCAACTCTCAATTGACGCATATACTACTTGATATACATAACTAGGTGAAAGGCTTAGAATGGGTACAAAATTATTTTGCAGAACACAAACTGTGGGAGCAGATAAAAGTGATACGAGGCACAAATTTCTTTGCGACGTCTAACTTCGGTTCGTCTGCGTCTAATGCTCGCACTTTTGAGCCTACTCGCAACGGTGATTTCCAACGATTGTTCTGCCGAAGAAGCAAGCCCTGTCAATAAATCTGGGATGTTCATTCTAGTTTGTAAATATATATAATGGGAATCTTTTCTATCTCTATGCACCATTCTCTAAATCTCTTCCCTTGCTATCATCATTGTAGTCTATTATAATTGACTGTGCATAATTTTAAATAAATAAATAAATCTTATAGCGTATCCATCTACTGCATCCAGCACATATCGTCGGTTTTCGATCGCGTTTGCTGCATTGTAAACAATGTGGGTTACGTAAACATTTGCCGGTATCACTTATCGCTTTGTACCATTGTACATAGGTTTTTCATCCATAGAGAACAAATTTGGTACCACTTCTTAAATTCATTACTGATTGTGATTATGTAGGCCTAAGACTTTCATTGTAAGTTCTCTTTCACCCTCGTTCACTTTAAGCTATCTAAAACAATAAGCTGCATATCATTGAGCAGCTTATTGTTTAGATAGCGAGAAAGCTGATAAATGGGAGTTTAGTGGTAAAGCACCAAAGTCCTTGATAAATTCCCCACACGTGTTAGCATTTGCTAGTTGCTCAGCACTCGTACCATCCAAGATGAGCTTGATTAAAATGATCAATGATTAATCTTTCATGACATTGCATTGTAACTATATTATTTTCACGAAAATAGTTATGGGCTACTCTAGAATTCCTTATCGTTATTGTTCTTGATTATTATCACTATTATTATTATAAACGCGGCTACGCGCGAATTCGCACCCTCCAGGTACTAAAAGCCAAGTAGCCCTGCAGGCGGCAAGACACCAATAGCCTACCGGGTAAACATGGAGACACCGTAGCCCGGCGAGCAGCAAGAATGGTGCTCACAAAATAGGCTAAAAATGACTCAAAGTTTGCCCGAATATCTTAATTGCCGATTCATAGGAATAGTAATATTATCATATCATACCGATCAATCTCAAACGTCTGTGCATTAAATGACATTACGGTGCGGATTCCACCAAACACTTCATCAGCAATCGCTCCAGCAGCTGAGTAGGCCGACATCTCCTTTCTCGATGCGTGTGCGAGAACCTATAGAGGTGTACAAAACAATTCATTGAGGACTGAAGAAGGATACTTGCCTTTGCAGATGCGTACAACGAAGCCACGACGAAAGGTACAATAATGAGCATCACCAGAGTCATTTTCCAGCTGAAACGCGTGTGCTATGTTGAGTAGACGAAGCGATTACCTCAGAGCGAAACCAATAATAATTCCAGAAACAAAGCTAGCACATGCTTGTAAAAGTACGCCGCATTTGTCGCCCATTCCATCCTTGATCCGATCGATACCCCTAAAATGAGCTGATTACTTCCTGAGTCTAACGTTTGTCTCAGTCATACGCGGACATTTTATGCGTCAGAGCTCCGACTTCATTGTGGTCGAACCATTCCATGTCTTGCTTCATAATTGCGGAGAAGAAGTGCTTTCGGATGTGGTGAACTTGTCGCTGGCAAACAGTAAACAAACAACTCATCTGAAACAATTATGAAGAAGTATTGTGCATGCACAAGGGCTTACAGATATATCCGATACCAGAAACATAATGACGCCAAGACCGAAGTAAAGCCATGAATAGTATGACATATTCTCCGCAAAAAGAGAATAGTCCAAAGATCCATCGACATAGTCTCGTTGTCCCGCAATCAACGTATCGGTGATTCCTCGGAACAGAACCGATCCCAAAGGAGCGATGGCTCCTGTGATGCAACAACAAATTACTCCAAGGAGGAGCAACAACCAATCAGTTCTATCAGCATACCGTAGCTGTATATGTACAACACTTCAGCAATAGGAAGAGGTAAAAACACCTACCATTTCGGCAAATGAAGCAGCCTCAAATGTGGTCTTCATGGTTCTCACAAAGTGGGGAGAAGACCGTTCAACGAGTCGTCTGCTTTTCACACTAACGAAATTTATATCGACGGAAATAACACTCTCAATGTACATGTATTTTGTGACGACAGCCCCTTCCGAAGGGACAGAAAATGGAAATTTGCATAAAGATCAGGTTGCCGCCGACGAGATAGCGAAAAGTTCATGTAAACTGCATGTAAATTTATGTATTCTGAGCTCCCGAGGAAGCACCTACGCAAAACAAAATTTACTGTGGAGTGCACTTGTTCCATCGTAAGTTTGTTAGCAAAACCGAATAGTGGCAAACTTAAGTTGAAAATGCAACCCGCATAAATTACGGGATTGATGTTCCGTTTGCAGTAAGCCGCTTGAAGCTTCCCAGTGTACTTCCCAGCTTACAAAGGGTACAACACAATTAGTATTGTCACTCAAATATAGAGCATAGTTAAATATTACAGGGCAGTATCCCTACGTCTTTTCAGAATCAACCTGAATGGAATAAGAACATCAGCTCCGTACACTAAAACAAAGCGCTGAATTGGGCTAAACAATTTAAAGATTTCATCTCTCACAAGGGAACTTCCTGAAATTCTCGCCTCAGATAGAGCTGAAACTTGGGACACAGATACATCATTGAACGTTAACCTAAAAGCTCGTCGGCTTGTACGCACTCACGAATATATAAACACCCTTCGCAAGTTACATTCAAATGATTACAGTTAACTTTTCATGACAGAACTAGCGGCCCACGAAACAATTAGTGTCTTTCTTGTCATTTTTCGGGCCTGGGTGCGGTTTCTCATTCTCTAAAACCTTTTTCAAATCCTAAGATTATTAGAAAAAGCACGCAACAAACGACTATTCAATTCAGGAACAAAACCTCCGCGACCGGTTTCACAATATTACCCAGGTCTGTACATAACATCCGAAGGATATTAACATGGCTTGGTGTAACACGTATAAGCCGACGAGATTTTGGGTTAACATCCAATAATGTATGTCTACACCTGATGTGCGCCAGTTCGATATCAGACACTTCGCAAGGCTCCTTTGTCACAGCGCGTCGAAAAACAGCAGCTTGAAAATTGCAGCACACTCATTCACAAACGCTACTCCCGAAAAAAGGCACATCCAGAAAACGAGAAATTTATCACTAGCAAAACAACACAACAAAAAATCTCCTAATACTTTCGGAACACCAAGTTGGGGTGATTCATACTCGTTACAGCTTCCGGATCTTTCGGATCTGCTTTCCATTTGCTGTGCACATGGAACACATCATGACCCATTGTTTCCGTATCCCAAAGCTCCAATCCACGCGGTAAACGTCGGTTAACACCGAGCTTTTTACCTAGAAAACTGCAATTTTTTAAACATGTATCGATTTTCACGAACCGGGCCTATAGTCTCCACCTATTGACATTTCCTCGACCATCGAAAGCACTTGATGTGCCGTCTTCCAAGAGCAACGCTTGCGACGACTTCGCAAATAAGCATATCTATAAAATACATTTACAAGATATTTATTTGAGAAATCGAAACTTACTCTCCAACGACGAATGGGTCGCACTCAGTGTGAGTTCTTTGCAAAATGAACTTAATCCTTGGGTTATTCTCTCTAAATAGGTATATCTATACATGACAGCTAGAAATAATGAGAATCACCTGATCTGAGGCAAATGTTCCTCAACGAACTGTTCCATACCCTCGCTCATTAAAGAATTGTGAGTCCAACTAACGCGAAGCGCCAGGAAATGTGGGACGAATCGAATCGTGTTTGCTGTGAAAGTGTTTGTGGGCTGCATGTGATGCAGCATCTTGCCTGAAAATAGTACAAAGAACGTATGAAACAATTTCGTCTTAATCGTCTCATACTCATCATAGCAATTGAATGGTGGACGATAGTACAAAGAACGTATGAAACAATTTCGTCTTATTTCGTCTCATACTCATCTTAGCAATTGAATGGTGGACGAAACCAATAATACCGTATGTTCATATAACTCTGCAGGTCTATCGATACGGGACCAGTATGACTTGCACACACTGATGTCGATGAAACATCCAAAGCCTGCAGCGACGCCCGCAAGTATTTACATGTAGATATATATTATTATGACTGATCGCCTTTGTGGAGTTCGAAAAAAAAAACTATACCGAGATTTCCCATTGTAAATGTACACATGTCTTCTCGTAATGATACTATAGTTACAAACGATAAATCTGTTTCTATTATCGCGGCATTACTCCATGAAGTAACATGCAATATAAACTCGTTATTCATCTATCACGAATGGCAAAAAAATATGTAATCGACGAAGATCACGTGACAATAACATAGAACACAGTAACTGTATCGAGAGATCTGCAACGTTGTTTCAGTGAATGCGGCTAAAGTTGACTCAAGTAAGTCGCAAACATTATTTTCGATTTCCTTCCTTCACATGGCGTATATCCAAATACTTCATAATGTCTTCTGGAACTTCCTGCCCTAACTCGTTAAGAAGATTTGCTCGGAATTTTGTGTAAACTTCAATTTTCCCATTGACCTGAAATACCAACACATAGATTTTCAATGATACGGAAATTCTCACTTCTCGATTCTTGTCGGATGTTCGTAATAACATTTCACGGGTAAAAATATGGGGATTTTTTCCGCTGTTAAGATACTCCAACAATTCCAGTGGAACCTTTACATCGGCAAATTGTGACTTTATAGCATCAATCTCCTAAACATTCATTACTATAATAGAAATCCTATTCCTTGAAACACCTGTAGACCAGATATTAAAGTGTGTAGCTTCTGATTTAAAGGTTCTTGACTTTTTGAGGTAAATTCTGTTGCAATAACTCCAAGATGACGGGCATTTTCCTAAGTAAGCAAAATAAACAGGAGCATAAACCACACTCACCTGAAACTGTTCCAGTGTGCGTTCCAGCTGCGTGAAACGATCTTGGGAAAAATCAGAATTATTTGAATTCATGCCGCCCGATCCAGATGCACCTGTGTACTGACTGCCGCCGTTGTTCTCCATTTCGCCAAATAAGTGTGAATGCGGACCTGTGATCAACACTATATTACCTTTGTGCACCACATCTCCAAATAAGTCAACACAAATAACACCACCACAGATATCTGCAGAACAGGATCCGTACCTCGGCACCGCCATGTAACTATGAGGCATACTTTATTCGAGAAAACAACAAATAACGGTAAATATCTAACGTGTATTTAAAACTTCCTTGCGCAGTTCTTCAATATCGATATCGTACAACTTATTCTGTATCAAATTCTAAACGAAAGTACGCTCAGCACCCATGAACAGAACTTAACTCACATACCTTTTCCACGCAATCTTTGTACGCTCGGTGGAGTTGTTCGCAAGGATTCGTTCTATGTTCGTTACTGCCAGAGACGTACCTTTGAAAAAACTCAGTGAAGCATCGATCGTATGTCTAGAACAATGATACCTGAATACAATAATGAACAGCATCGGAAAGCATCCGACAAATAACTGCGATGAGCAGCAATCACATGATATTAGCTTTCATCAACTTGGCCAGCTCATTAGACCTGAGGAACTAACAGACTTCACCAGAATATTAAGAATGACCGGTATGCGCTTCACCCACCTGTTTTAACTGATCACATTCTGTGAAAATGCTGGGCATATACCTTTCTGCCATGACGGTAGGCTCTGAAACGTTGCCTTGAAGTTAGACGTGACCGAAAACCGTAACAAAACCGAACCTCATCATAAGCGCAAAAAACATATGCGAAAAACGGCCAAACTTCCAAGAAACAGCTAGAAACTGCCCCAGAATTGTGGAGAGAGATCATTGAAAGCGCCGTGCCTTACAGTACCCAGCTTCAAGAATTGCAGGTAAATCTGCGCAGGACCGTGTCGCAATACTGCAAGCAGTGTGGGAGTCGACCAAAACGGCCAAAAATGATAACCAATCAAGGATAGCGGATACCGACGCTGCTATATATGATTCGCAGACAACGTCAGCAGGAAAATTCCGTCGAAACTCACCATGGAAGGCTTCTATATTTTAGGACTTAAAAAGGGGCGATTTTCCTTTCTCTCCGACGCGTCTATATCTGTTTCTCATCGGCCATTTCCAACGGGTAAAAATAGGCATTTAAGGAACTTCCAGTAATCGGGTCGCAGATTGTCACACATGTTTTCTGAGAGACTTACATGAACGCGTTCCAACTAAAACAACAGCTTAAGCTTAAATACATGTTTGGCCCATCAGGAATCGCCGAATCGCTAAAAAAGCTCTGGCCATGTGCGTCGGAGTCTAAGTTAAAGTCGGAGTCTAAGCTAAGTCTGGATGTTAGGCTTGATGTAACAATGAATCAACTCTCAATTGACGCATATACTACTTGATATACATAACTAGGTGAAAGGCTTAGAATGGGTACAAAATTATTTTGCAGAACACAAACTGTGGGAGCAGATAAAAGTGATACGAGGCACAAATTTCTTTGCGACGTCTAACTTCGGTTCGTCTGCGTCTAATGCTCGCACTTTTGAGCCTACTCGCAACGGTGATTTCCAACGATTGTTCTGCCGAAGAAGCAAGCCCTGTCAATAAATCTGGGATGTTCATTCTAGTTTGTAAATATATATAATGGGAATCTTTTCTATCTCTATGCACCATTCTCTAAATCTCTTCCCTTGCTATCATCATTGTAGTCTATTATAATTGACTGTGCATAATTTTAAATAAATAAATAAATCTTATAGCGTATCCATCTACTGCATCCAGCACATATCGTCGGTTTTCGATCGCGTTTGCTGCATTGTAAACAATGTGGGTTACGTAAACATTTGCCGGTATCACTTATCGCTTTGTACCATTGTACATAGGTTTTTCATCCATAGAGAACAAATTTGGTACCACTTCTTAAATTCATTACTGATTGTGATTATGTAGGCCTAAGACTTTCATTGTAAGTTCTCTTTCACCCTCGTTCACTTTAAGCTATCTAAAACAATAAGCTGCATATCATTGAGCAGCTTATTGTTTAGATAGCGAGAAAGCTGATAAATGGGAGTTTAGTGGTAAAGCACCAAAGTCCTTGATAAATTCCCCACACGTGTTAGCATTTGCTAGTTGCTCAGCACTCGTACCATCCAAGATGAGCTTGATTAAAATGATCAATGATTAATCTTTCATGACATTGCATTGTAACTATATTATTTTCACGAAAATAGTTATGGGCTACTCTAGAATTCCTTATCGTTATTGTTCTTGATTATTATCACTATTATTATTATAAACGCGGCTACGCGCGAATTCGCACCCTCCAGGTACTAAAAGCCAAGTAGCCCTGCAGGCGGCAAGACACCAATAGCCTACCGGGTAAACATGGAGACACCGTAGCCCGGCGAGCAGCAAGAATGGTGCTCACAAAAT
The DNA here is from genome assembly GCA_030435675.1 of Steinernema hermaphroditum. Lineage (NCBI taxonomy): Eukaryota > Metazoa > Nematoda > Chromadorea > Rhabditida > Steinernematidae > Steinernema > Steinernema hermaphroditum. The sequence continues at coordinate 8,298,005 of CM059625.1, forward strand.
AGGCTAAAAATGACTCAAAAACGGAAGGTAAAGGAAGGCCTAGCATCCTCAGAGACATAGCGGTAGTAGCGATAGGATCTCGACTGTCTGTGTGCTCATTGCAAACGCGTTGCGTTTGTAAGCGGGCGGTTTCGGGTTCGGTTCCCATCGGGGTCGTTATATTGTGTGGGTGTCTTCTCCGTGTACATGGAAAAACACACAGACAGACCAACGGACCCGTACAGAGGATTACTAATACGTGTTCCGCATCTTGTTCATGATTTTCAGCCTTACGTTTCAGTAGACACAAATCAGCTTCATATGACATGTATTACTAGCGTACAACTATTACTAGATTGGTTGTTCTTGAGACTTACGTGTAAAAACAAAAAGTAATTTTTGCGAACAGAAAACACATTTATGTAATGGGATTCCGTTTTGATTTCATATTCGTTTAACGTTTTTCTACATAGTATATTATTCCGACGTCAGACCATAAAAGCCGTAAACTCAATGGCAACGTATTACACAACCTGCTGTTTTTTTAATCTGATGATTGATCATGATCACGTCCGTAACCTATCAGGCTGAAAACCGAGAAATCAGTTCACTATGTCGTCTAGATTCTGTTTTCTTCTTTAATCTCTTATGGGTAAAACATGCACTCTCCCATCTACGTGCGTTTTGTGAGGAAAGCAGACAACTCGATCGAGATAGCGGCGCTGATGTAATTCGTCACTCCGCAGCTGAGAATCCCCTTAGCAAGGAGAACGAGTGGGCGAGGGAGGGGGAATGTCCGGACGCTCTGCGCCGACAAGCCCTAACCACATCTTCGATTTACGTCAGATTTCAGGCAGAAAGGGAACAACTCTGTTATGCTCGTTGCCCTTCTCGAGTGTACCATGTTCGTTCAGTGCTCGATGCACTCGATTGAAGGTGGCGCGTTCGGCTGTTCGTCGTCGCCTTGGCTCGGCCCTCACCCATCGCAGGCAGCTGTTTTCGCCCTTTTTTCACTCATAAAAGCCCACTTTCAGTGTCGACACTTTAGTGCGACACTTGCACGTTTGGCGAAAAACTGAGTTTGCTGTCGCCAAGAAGTCGATAATGAAATGTCAGCTTCTACACTCGCCGTCGCGTTGTCATGACTGCCAGTTCATTATTGCACGTACTTTCACCCGCGCACTGCCAGAGTTAATTAAGAGAACGACGCCTTTGCTCGCGTTTCTCGATTCTTCCCACAGATTACCGATGTGAACCCACCGGTGGGATGGCCTTTGCACCGCCTCATGTTTGTTTACATTCGATCTTGTTGAAGTATAAATTTCCGCGAATTCTCATACGATCCCAGATCGCTTGATGATCCTGAGCTGGTTGAGCTTAATTCAAGCTTCCTTTTTTTCAGATGGTCATGCCCGGAAAAACTGAGCCCACCGATATACTTCGAAGAAAAATCCGTATAAGGAACCCGCTCCTTCGCAATCTCCTGTCCGAGTTCTTAGGCACCCTTTTTCTTCTGGTCAGTATTCGAGTCAGTGGTCTAACAGAAGATTTAACGGTGGATTTAGTTTGTCGGCACCTCCATTGTCGCTCAGTTCATCCTTTCGGGAGAAAAGCTCAACACTTGGATTCAAATCAACGTAGGATGGGGATTTGCACTCGTGTTCTGCGTTTACGCAACCGCCAAAACATCTGGAGGACACCTTAATCCAGCCATTTCTCTTGTCATGGTCACCTTTGGGCGACTTTCATTCACTCACTTCTTACTTTACTCCGTTGTCCAAATTCTCGGAGCTCTTTGTGGTTCGGGACTCATGTACATTCTTTATTACGGTATGTGTCGAACGGGAGACGTCAGTTGAGGTCACTACGGCTTTAGACGCAATCGTTAGTCACAAGTTGGCTGTGGCTGATCACATCAAGCTCTTTTGCTCGTACCCACCAGAGTACCTGTCATGGACAGGGGCCTTCGTTGACCAAGCTGTTGGAACCGGCTTCCTCGCTTTGTTCGTATGCGTTGTTATTGACAAACGCAACAAAATTCCTGACGTCGTTCACCCTCTCTTCTTCGGATTTATTCTGATGATGATTGGAATGGCTGTTGGGCTTAATTTGGGCTATCCTATCAACCCCGCTCGCGATTTTGGACCTCGTATCCTCGCTTATATTATCGTCGGAAAGGAAGCTTTTGGGTAAGTGATCATATATGGAAATAGGTTAAGAAATGCAATCGTAACAGTGCGATGAACGGATTCTACTGGATAGCGCCCGCTGTTGCCCCTATGTTCGGTGCCGTTTTCGCAGCTTGGTTTTACCACATCGGATTCGGGGCTCATCTGCCGGATCTCGAAGAAGAACGACTTGAACTGCCTACTAAGGAGGAATCAGCGCTTCCCTTGAAACAGTTGTAAGTTGAGAAATCTTGGTTGGTTAATCTTAACGGCATCACTTTCAGCGAGCAGTAAAAAAGGAACAGATCAGTTATTACTGTACGTAGTTGATGTAAAAATGATATTTCTCTGTATGTTCTTTCGTTGTAATGTGTCATTTAAAATGTGTCACTAATTTGTATAGTAATAAAGTAAGAGAACACATGACCTCCTTGGCGTTACATAAGGTCCATCTCAGCAATTGGACATTATAGTCCATATATGACCCGAATACAAAAATATTTCGGATATGTGAACAATAACAAGTTATACACGGTTTATCGCTCAATGTTTGAAAACACCGCGACTGCACTAGTTATTAACTTCAACCGCTCTATTGAACAGCAAGGATAGGCGCTTTGCTTTACAGCAGAAAAGTAAAGATAAAAGGGTCCTAAGAAAGGCCATAAAGTTATCAAAACAAATTGCAGAATTTTTTCAAACATATTGTTCGCAAAAATACAGCGCTACTCATCTTTTTTTTCTGGTGCAATTGGCGTTCTTTGTGGAAGATTGTTGTTTAACAGATGTTCAACTATGTTATCAGCAGCGTAGAATTTTTTGCATCATCGAACACCGTTTACTGTTATCGAAGCCGACGTGACGGCAATGTGAACGTCGTCTGATTGGTTGATAGAAAGTTCCCTACATGAAGGTCTCATAGCGAACAGCCTGTGAGCTTTCCGTATGCTTGTTGATAAACGTCGCTTTTTCTAAAGAAATTCCCTCAAGAGTTCTTTTCAATTTTCGATTATTTGGGTGTCTTATCCGCTTTTACGATCATGACGTTCTCTTAGTAAATTAGAATTTGCCATAGAACTGCTAGGTCATTCACCATTTTAGAAGAGCGTGTCATCCATGCTTCTTCTTGCTCTCGTGGTAGTCACATCAATGATCTGTGATCGATGATGTGATTTCGTTCTGAGCATGGCGTGATTTCCTCCTTTTCCATATTGCTCCCGCCATTGTTACGCATTTAGCTTCAAGAGGCTGTTTCACTGATTTATTTTTAATTTGCATTTCAGGTGCTATGTCTTTACTTCAGAGGTGCTTGTCTGGTGGTGTGCCATTGAGGCTGATCTCTCTTCGACGTGTGCGCACTACGTCAATTACTTACGGGTCTCTTGTTCCCTTTAAACTGTCTGATATCGGGGAAGGCATTGCCGAGGTTCAAGTTAAAGAATGGTATGGATGTCCAACTTTGCTATTGTTCAAGATTATTATTTCAGGCATGTTAAAGTTGGTGACCGTGTAAATCAATTTGACAACATCTGTGAAGTGCAAAGTGACAAAGCTGCAGTGAGCATCACAAGCCGATATGATGGTGTAATTAAAAAGCTGTGAGTGCCGCGTTTACATCTGACATCTGTTATCTCTAACTTGCAGCTACTATAACGTTGATGATGTAGCTAAAGTTGGACAACCTCTTATAGACATTGAACTTGATGACGATGTAGAGGTGCCGTCTTCTATTAAACAGGAGAAGCAAGGTAAGTTACCTTGAGGTTTGCATTTAATAGCAATCACTTTCAACGTCAGAGCCAGCAAACATTTCTTCTGTGGAAGACAGTGCTGCATCAATTCGCCACAAGCATGAGAAGAAATTGGCTACTCCTGCTGTTCGCCGCATTGCGATGGAAAGCAAGGTTTGCATATATATGTTTACAGCTTTTCCGTAATAATATCTATCATAGGTTAACTTGTTGGATGTTGCTGGTAGTGGCAAAGACGGCCGAGTTCTTAAGGAGGATGTTTTGAGGTTTTTGGGTCAAATCTCTAAAGGTACTAGTTGGTCTTTGCGTTGTTATTCCTATTTGTTGTTTTAGCGCCGTCCAATACCTCATATACTCCTCACACTTCATCTGCATCGATTTCAAAAGGAGAATTCCAGGTTTGCTGCTCATATACAATGTTACCGCAGGTTGTATTGATAGGCTGGTACATTGAAGGACGACGAAATTGTCCCTGTACGAGGATACACCAGAGCCATGGTTAAGTCTATGTCTGAAGCTCTAAAAATTCCCCACTTCGGATATAACGATGAGGTAGATACTTCTGGATACCTTTTTCAAACAGGCCGTTTTGCAGATCAACGTTGGTCGTTTGGTAGAACTGCGTGATCAGCTAAAGCATATCTCAAGAGAACGTGATATTAAAATGAGCTACATGCCTATGTTCATTAAAGCCGCTTCTCTTGCTCTCGCTCGATTTCCAATGCTGAACGCGTCTGCTGATGAAAAGTTTGAAAACATCATATATAAGGTAAATTTATTTCTTGCATTAAAAAATCATCGAACGTATCGAAGGCTAGCCATAATATCTGCATCGCTATGGACACTCCTGGTGGACTTGTAGTTCCCAACATAAAAAATTGTGAACAGCGTAACCTCTGGGAAGTTGCTGAAGAACTGAACCGTCTGCACGAAGCTGGAAAACGTCAACAAATTTCGAGAGAGGATCTTATTGGGGGCACATTTACATTGTCGAACATTGGAGCGGTAATTTATGCGTACAAATTTAAAAATCCTAATGCTGCTTTAGATTGGTGGTACGTACGCTAGCCCAGTTATTTTCCCACCTCAAGTCGCAATTGGTGCGATTGGAAAGATTGAAAAACTTCCACGTTTTGATGCGGCGGGTCAGGTAGTTTAAATTTCTCGTTACGACTTTTCGAGAAAGTTATTATTTAGGTGTATCCTGCCAGTTTGGTCAAAGTGTCCTGGGCTGCTGATCACCGTGTTGTCGACGGTGCTACTATGGCTCGATTCAGTAACCTGTGGAAGGAATATCTGGAGAATCCTATGCTTATGTTGTCAGAACTGCGCTAAATTGGCGTAGACTGTGTTACTAGAGTACACTTTTATCTTCCTGCCTTATTGAAATTGTTTTTCGTTATCAGAGATTAAATATCTACATATAACTACTTGCGCTGTGTCGTGTTTACTTTGTAGACTAAGGGATAACTTTATTTGCATATTATTTTTCGAGCATTCGTATAACGACGGAATAACGCTGAAAGGTTGCATAGTAACATATAGAGAAGAACAAGACCAATTCCGAAGAAATTTTGCGAACAGGCTGAAAACGTCAACTTTTTCCCTTACGTTTGATCCCATGCTATCCGTAGTTGGTGTGAAGACCATCTCTGACTCTGGAGCTGCACACATTCGAGATGTAAAGAACAATGATATCGAATTAAATGGGTCTCACAAGGAATGTCCTGCTTTTGCGCCCGTTGTAAACGATACATATTTAAATTTCTGTTCTCGGACAGCTTCTTGGCTTTGGAGTTTGAGATTTACGTTTTGCGGCTTTATATCACTGAAGACTGCTTTTTGCTAACCCAATAACAGTTCTAGATTGCAATGAAAGTAACGTCTGCATCACTTCTCCGTAGAGTTTTGAACAGTCCGCACGATGCTTATACAGTTATTCCAAAACCTGATATATGGATGACGCGCGAACGATTGGCGAAATTCACAGCGGTGTGTTTTTTTTAATTATAAACAGTTCTATATGTTCTGATTTAGTGGCAGTATGCATCGGAGAGAAACACCGTGAAGGGTGCCTATCGTAAGCAGAACAAAATTTTTCATTATTTAGACATGCAACGCCGAGATGAGCAACGCTTAGAGAAACACGTAATGTGTTTGTGTAAGCGAATAGTTCTAATTAATTTCTCTTGTAGTATTCTCGCGAACGTGTGGATGCGGCTTTGGAGGAACATGAACTTGAATATAAGCACTTCCGCAATATGTTGGGTGAAGCGCATATTCTTCTGGATAATGTTGTTTTGTCCCAACTTGCGATCTATGAGCCGAAGTCATTCAAGGTAATGTGACATATTTTAATGTTTTTCTTCTAGAAAACTGTTTAGAGCCTAGTCAGTTTGGCTAAACAAATGGCTATTGAAGAAGGTAGAACAGTGACATCTGACGCTGGTAGTACGACCGTAATGACTGAATATGGTCTATTTGGTGAGCCATATGATATCACAGTGCGATTTCCTCGTGGATCTGCTGAAAATCACACAAAGATGCCGAGCAAACTGAAGGTTCATGAATACTAATCGTTTCACATGTTGTTATTATTGTTCGTGAAGCGAGTAAATTAGGACCACCACTGGTTATCGGTTTCACTTGCGTTTTTTGTTGAGTTTGTTTCTTTCATTTCAATTATCTTTCTTATGTTGCATTCTTGTGATCATGATTGCGATCATATTATATGCGCAATAAAGACTGTGGAAAATGCATGTAGTTATGTAGTCTCCGCTGAACCATTGAATCATGTCGCGGACGTGGACGTGCTCGACTGAATAACAGCTGTATATGCGTGAGGTTTATAGCGTGATCTCGTAATTTTGTCGCAACTGTGCGCGTCTAGTGAAAAGTGAGCTTAATATTTTTTAATTCAGGGAATGGATCGGGAAGCCTTGATCCATTTTGTTGGCGGTGCAGTTGGCGGGACGGCTGGTACGTGCATTACGTGTCCTCTTGAAGTTGTGAAAACTCGGTTACAGAGTTCCCGTGGGGGAGATTGTGTGAGTCCCTCAACTTCCAGCTTAAAAAACCCTATTTCTCACTTTATGAAGAGGAATTCCGTATTTACCCATGTGGCGTAAGATTTAGTGTAGCAAGCTGTCAACCAAGCTTCGTTTTTAGGCATATCGTTAAAAAAGAAGGTGTTGGAGCTTTATACAAAGGGCTAGGACCTAATCTTGTTGGAGTGGCACCTTCAAAGTAATTCTAGCGGGTTTGACGTATTGGAAGATTTTATGTTTTAGAGCTGTTTACTTTTACGTATATTCTACGAGCAAACGTTTTTGGAATGAAAACCCCTCCTTTTTGCCAGATTCTGCCATCGTTCATATGATGTCCGCCGGAACAGCAGGTCAGTCCGTTTTAATGTTCGTTGTAGTTGTGGAAGTTATATTGAACAAGTGATGGAGAAATCGTTCACTTGCTTGCTTCGGTAAATTTCACAATTTCACATGCGAACCACGTGTTTATTTAACATGCGTTCGCATAGGACATTGGTTTGATTGTATTTTCTGACTTGTTAATTCTTTTCATCGCATGAGTTTACATTTCAGGATTTGTTTCTGCATCTGTCATTAATCCCGTGTGGCTAGTGAAGACACGGCTTCAGCTGCATGAGGGGCCTATTACAGTAGGCAGTTGCATCCGCCGTATTTATCAGCGCGAAGGTATGAAAGGCTTTTATAAGGTTTGTCCCTGTGCATTATAGCTCAATTTTACATGAATCCTTTTAGGGAGTCACTGCCTCATACATGGGCATTTCGGAGACAATGATACAGTTTGTGCTGTACGAGTATTTTCGTCAGATTGTTGATGACCGCATTGGCATCGGAATTACCAAGAATGGCGACAAGAAACCGTCTAATTTCATTAGTTGCATGGTATCCGGTGGAGTTGCAAAGTTTTTTGCCTGCGTCATTGCTTATCCGCATGGTATGATAGTTTTCAATGAATGCTTTGTAACTGCTGATTGCAGAAGTTGTTCGAACCAGACTCCGTGAGGAGAACACGAACACGAAGGGTTTCTTTTCAACGCTTTACAAGCTATATCGAGAAGGCTACCGTTCAATGTATCGCGGCTTGGGTGTTCAAGTCTGTCCACCTTTTTGACAATGCATCTTTAATTTCATCGTTTTAGCTTATGCGAACGGTTCCTAACACGGCTATTACGTTGGGTACTTACGAGCTTGTTGTCTATGTGCTACATCAGCTAAAGAATGATTAAGGGTCTTGTTAATGTGCATGTGTTATGGGTTATTATCTTTTGCTCAATGTCAGCGTTGCCGTCAGAAATATAAACGATTTGTTGGGAAAGTCTGAAAAACGTGATTGTGCGGTTTTTAATTTACCATTAGGGTATCGTAAAAAGGCACTAGTTCAGGTATGTGTGATCCACTCGAGACCAGACCGGATTTCGGACAGGATTTTTCGGATTCGGCTATCCGACAGAGTCATCGAGGACGGGACTCCAATCAATTAAATCATTGGTCATGATCGCTAGAAGCGGGTGGAAACTCTCAGGGCTGTATTCTTGTTCGCTGTTTAGTAGTAGTCGTGGTTAGGTTGTGTTGCTGTTGATTGTAACTACTGTCTGAGCTGAATAAAACGATACCTAGCGATACGATACAATGAGAGACGCTGTGGAATCTGATCTTCTACGAGGCACCTCTGCGCGGGAAACGCCTCGGAGGCACTTCTATTGATGGAATCTGACCCTCTTTGAGGCGCCTAGGTTGTGTTGTTGTTGATTGCAACTACTGTTTCAGCTGAATAAAACGATACCTAGCGATACGATACAATGAGAGACGCTGTGGAATCTGACCTTCTACGAGGCACCTCTGCGCGGGAAACGCCTCGGAGGCACTTCTGTTGGTCGAGTCTGACCCTCTACGAGGCACCTCTGCACGGGAAACGCCTTGGAGGCACTTCTGTTTGTTGGATCTGACCTTCTACGAGGCACCTCTGCGCGGGAAACGCCTCGGAGGCACTTTTATTGATGGAGTCTGACCCTCTAAGAGGCACCTCTGCACGGGAAACGCCTTGGAGGCACTTCTGTTTGTTGGATCTGGCCCTCTACGAGGCACCTCTGCACGGGAAACGCCTAAGAGGCACTTCTATTGATGGAATCTGGCCCTCTACGAGGCACCTGTACGCCGGAAACGCCACGGAGGCACTTTTATTGATGGAATCTGACCCTCTTTGAGGCGCCTAGGTTGTGTTGTTGTTGATTGCAACTACTGTTTCAGCTGAATAAGGCGAAGGCTGGAAGAGGGACGGAAATCTGGCGGAACGATGAAGAAACAAAGATCATAATATTATTATGCAAGTTAACTAAATTACAACACCGGAAAACCGGAAACACATCACAAAATGGTTGAGACCAACCGATCCTTCATATAAAGGTCCGTAGGAGATACAACGAAACGAGCATCTACTTATGTCCTGCCATAGTATTGTTTCGTTCTCGTATTGAAGGGGGTGCGCATAACCTCTTCCTGTTTCCTTCGCATGGACGTATCTAAATATTATGATTAAGCATTGGTATACAGATGTAACCCTCACCTCGCATGAAGGACCCAAGAGCGATAGCAGCACAGGCATCAGTACCAGTCCATTAATCAATCCGATGATGATCAAAGCGAACATCACGACAAAGAAGTATTTTACGATGAAGTCAAATTCGGAGAAAGCCAGCATGACGATCCCAAGGAAGGTTGACAGACCACCTTGGATAACAGGAACAAACACATGGTCGATAGCAGCCGCCATTCTCTCATTTCTGTCTCCGAGCGACGTTAAGAACGCGAAAACCACGTGGGTAGTGAACTCGACACCTATAACACGAAGGTCGTATTCCTTCCGTAATATAAACGTTACTCACCTATTCCGACAGCGGTAATCACAGTCACAGCTGACACAGGGTTCAATTTGATGCCGATCCATCCAAGGAAACCAACAAGTTCAACAATCATGAAGAACAGTATGACCACTACATAGGATGCAGCCCATGGGTTAAACAAAAACAGGGAGATAACGCAAAAGACAGCCGCCATTATTACGCCGACGGCATTAAACAGGTTGAGATTGAGATTCAAATACTGTTCCCAGAACGTAAAGGCGATACCGTGGGGAAAAGTATCAATTCCGAGTGCTTGATATTCATCACAAATACCGCGGATTTCCTGCAAGTATGCTCGTTAGACTGATAAAGCTAGAGCTACCCGCAGCAACAAACCTTTATCATCTCCACAATTACGGGTGTGTCGGTCAGACCACTTAAATAGAACGGGATTTGACTGTAGACGATTTTTTTCGTAGGAGGAACATAGTACAGATATTTGTCTCCTGCACCTTGTCGAAGTTTCCGTGGAACAGGATAGAAAGTCGCTTGGGAGACTGCATATAACACGCTTTCATATTCGTACCATGCGTGAAGATAATTGTAAAATCCGTCTTCTCTGATGTATCCAACGTCATCGACTAATGACACCCATTCAGCTCGAGAACAGTCGTAGGACTCTCCGTAACTGCACAGAAGTGAATAAGCTATTTTCACCTCGGGATCGTCCTGCAACCGTATGTCCGCGGTCACATTGCTTGAAGTCGATTTGAATTTCGCAAATTTTGTTTGGAGACGTTGAAGCCATTCCCGGAACATTTCCAACCAATACTTCTCACTTGGCTTTCCATCAGCTAGTTTCACAACATATCTTGAACGCCCTAAAACAAATACCCGCATTTTATTAGCTATACTATAATATGCCGTTCACTAAAATACCGATAGCTCCATGGAGACGATCGATTAAACTTTGTTTCTGAGCAATATCAAAATTTTCGCTTCGAAGAACTACATGCATGGGATAGAAGCTGAAGTATTTATCCCGAGCTTTCAAAAACGCAGCTGGGGCGGTTTGTGCGGGAAGAACATCCGAGAGCTCTAATCCGACACATAAATCTCCCACTCCCCACATTCCGCAGCAGAACATCCCACAGCAGGAAAGCAGCACAATTATTATCTATAAGAACATACAATTAACTGAAAATTTCACAGAACCGTAAACCAACCTTTGTGACCCGACACTTCATGAATGGAATGTAATAATTTCGTAGGAAAGCGTGGAGAGTCCAGGGGCGGACAAGATTCTCTTCATTGTCATCCACACCGTTTATAGAAATTAAACTGCGATACGGTGGATTTTCGTCGGAAACTGCTGGTTTTGTCTTAATTATTATTATTATATAACAATGTACGCATCGACGTGAGACTTACGTATAGCACTTGTGCTTTCAAAAATTGCGGCCTTTCTTGGAATGAATCCTCTTCACTCGTACTTTCATTAGAAATAGTCCGATAGTGAAAATCCGATGCACTTAGCTTCCTTCTCCTTTGCAAATCCATAGCAATCATTGCAGGGTATGCGGTCATAATAGCAACAAGATTGAAGGTGAGAAGAATGGATGACTGAAATTGGAAAATGTCTTCCCGCGTTGATTCCGCGGTACCTGTGCACAGAAAGATCGAAGCGCAGGAATTGGTAAGAAAGTTCCTGCGAGGAACGATAAAATATTGTTTGTAGAAGTCATGAGAATAGACATTCCTGTTTCCTTCATAAGGACGCCAATCTCATTCTTATTCACATTCGATATAACTTTGTGGTAATTGTGAAGCAACATAAACATGTTATTGACTCCAATTCCGAGCGTAAGGAATGGCACAATCTATAAAACGTTTGTAGGTACAAAAGAACAAATCTCATGTACCTGGGTAGTTGCGGCGTTAAACTCAATGCCCAGCCACGTTGCCAACCCCAGACCAGAAATACTGGCATATGTAACAGTTAACACTCCAGCAAAACCAAGTCCCATCGACGAGTTAATGCTCAAAAAACAATACCAATCTCGTTTCATTTGCGAGTAGATTGCGTACAAGAGCTGAAGCAAAACAATTAAAGTTGCACACCCATGAATTCACGTACCATCAAGAAGTACCCCACAAAAATAATTGTGTAGTTAAACTGACAGAATTCTTCCAGCATATCGGCCATTGACGTCGAAGCAAGAGGATGTATGATCCTACGTGCACGGCTTGCACCGCCCGCCGCTGAGGTGGTATCATTCTTCAGGAAATTCAAAGGGTGGTTGTATATCGTCTTTGTGAATGCCCGCTGCCATGTAAGAATAACCTCCTCGGCTTTTCGCAGATCCCATTCATACATTCCGCCCTTATATGACAATAAACGTGACGATGGGTCCTGAAAAACAGGGTTTCAGATATGAGCATATCCAGGAAGTCGTTGCTCTCACCTTAAAACGCTTGTATAAGTCTTCACTTGACGCGACAAGGAACACAGTTTGGAGAGCTTCCGCAGTGATCGAAGTGTTTTCGCGACCGAGCTCTTCTTTAGCCCCTCCAACGATCATATCTTGTGGCCAGCGTAGGATGTTGCGAGCAAAGCCTCGGCATCCACCTTTCATGATTGAACCGTAATCAGGAAGCTTCGGAAGCTCGTCCTAGACACATTTACAAAAGTTGTTGGAACATTTCTGGGGCACGATAGGAACTTACCTCAGTCAAGAACTCTAGAGCAATTGATTTGTTACGAATCATTGTCATAAATGAGCGCCGATAACGCATACACTCATCATCTATACATAGAAATATATGGATAAAATATACCGTACACAGCACAACTCTTACTAGAGACAACTGACGGATCCAAGGTCAGATCGAACTTGAGCTTCTTGTCAAGAACGTGCTTCTTGTATTTTTGGAAGTACTTGCAAAAATCAAAACCATTTTTAGCTGTACTGGGACAGTCAGGGTCGTAGGGATCAATGCAGTATCGGTCGATATAGCCTTGACCGATCCCCGACTAAACGATATAAACAGTAACAATACTGAATTTGCATGTTACCATTTTAAACGAAGAAGACAGAGTGCCCATATGATCATCGGCAATGCTCTCAAATAACTTAACAAGGTCTTGCGGATTGAACGTGGACCATGAAACTGGCAAGTCGTGTGAAGTATTAAAGAGATACGAAATGTATCTCAACTCCCTAAAATAAGTAAAACGTGTACCGATCTACTTGTCACGATAGCGTACTCGGAAGTTATAGGTGGATCAGGACCAATGGGCTTCCCACCTTCCCAAAAGCAGTCCAAAGGTGTTATCCATACACAAGGCATGAGCTTCTCTAGCACAGGAGCGTAATCTCGAATATCTGAAGTCATTTTTGTTGGATCAACACCGCCAGGTTTGAAGCAAATATCTCGAAGAGTCCAATTGCTAAAACTCGAAATGGTAGCACAGCAACAATATCACAATACACATACAATCCGTCAACGTTGACAGCGAGTCCTGCAATTTCAGAGACAAGATCAACATGTCGTAAGAGACCATCGCGAGTCAAAATGTTTTCGTCGTCCCTTTCCACGGTTTGAATAACGACCTGAAGAGAGCGAACAGTGATAAAATTTAACAGTGCTTAAATACCTGGTATCCACCTTCCGATGGTTTCTCTTGGGCAAGATTTGCTAACTTTTCATCTGTTTGTTCACGTATCCAATGAAGGTCATCAGATTCTGTCCAATTTGTTTTACCATACTTCGTCTCCATATTGGAGAGATAAGCTAGTTCCGCATCTAAGCGTCCACCCTCTAAACAAATGCGCGGTTCAAAGAGCATGAATATTTCACGGCGCAACTTACTGACAACCCACAATTTAACAATATCAGTTTCGATCTTCACATACTGTAACCCATAACACGACAATGAAAACAACACTAGGATGGAACTAATCACAAAGCACGGCTTCCTTTGAATGTAACATCCAAGCCAGAAGAGACAGCGCTGGAGAAAACTGCGCGAATAGAGCGCCGCCTTGCTCCCGTATGCTTTTCCCTAAATTGCTTTCTGGATCACCTTTCATGAAGTTAGTACAAACCCGTTGAATCTGTTGAAGCGTCATGTCCGCGTCGCACCATGTTGGGCGCTGGGCGAACTCTCGCTTCCATTTTTCCGAATAATCACCTGAATCGGAATTCCCTATCAGCAGCTTATCAAGGCACTAAAGGGAAGAATAAATTCGAGATTTTAAAATGAAAGTGCATGCACTCACGTCAACGCCACCGGGACTCTGTAGACGGACAAACTCTTCACCAGTAAAATCGCCATTTCTACTTTCTAAGTTCAAAAAACGTTGTGCAGATCTACTGTTGTGTGCAACACCAGATACCACACTTCGTTCTGCACCAGGAGGTTCGTTGCGTGTTAGCATCCCAAGGCAGATCTTTTTGCCCTGACAGTCTGAAATCGGAAAAAACTTAGCACATATTCAGCATACCCATATCAAAATCAAAACAATATCCAATATAGAATAGAGCAAATGTGGTTGAAATAATAAATAGCGCGCGAGGAATCGCAAAGCACTCCACGAATACAATCGCCAATCGTGCTTGATAGCTTTGTCGAATACAAGAAAACTATACGCGGATTGAAATAGTGAAAAAATCACCCGTTACCGGAAGAGCATGGAATCATGCTGCAGAAAATGTGGATTTTCGGCTCAACCCGAGTACAACTCTGGTGCTAGAAATAAATCTTTCCGAGCGAATTAGAATTTGACGTGACACATATGCAATCACCGAACACAAAACCGCCCAACATTGCAAAGAAAACTCCGCAGCGTTATTTCAAACGAGCGGGAGTACGAGGCTTAATTTGCACCGCTCACTCGCTCGCTTGCTCGAGCGGGTGGTTGGGAGTGCGATGAGCGAACGCACGAAGTTCGCATGTTCGGTCATCGTTTTCAAGGCGCTGGTTCAGATTTCTCGGTCTCGCCGCGAGATGTTAAGGCGAAGTGTGTTCCCGGCATAAATGCGTCCTATACTTTGTTGGGCAGTAAATTTCGCACTTTCCTGAATTGACGGGCCGACAAAACATACAATCGTGTCACGATAATCCACATAAATTGAAACAGTGGACGCCGTACGTTCGATTTTTTGAGTTGCCATATTGTTTGAAATTGTTGGCACATATGTATTGGGTTGATGCATTGAAAATGAGCCATTTGGTAAACATCCTTTAATTTCGCCATGTGTACCCATAGGGCATAATTGATAGGCGCGTTGTTTAGTACAGCGAACTCTCACTCCACTTTATGATTCGCCGCTTGTCCACTGCATTCCTCTTGCTGTTGCAGGTCTATTCTGTCTTGACGGTCATTTTTTGGCACCTCGAGATGGCGAAATGCTAAGTCATGTGCGGGCTTCGTATGGTATTAATTGTGTTATGGACGCTGACTGCTTTTAATCACGTACATCCTTGGGTCTAACCTACTGAACGCACCTATCGATCTGTTCGTCATATATCAGAAAGTGACGCAGTCTAAAAAATATGGCCTTCTCGGATCACCATGTTCTGTTAACTCCAACGTTTCCAATTGGTTGAGTATTATAACAGGCAACAAAGGTATGCATTAGGTAGCTATCACTCACAGCTACCATGCCCACATACTGACTCCACGAGCTCATTTCAACTTTAATGAAACAAAGGCCACAAGTGGAAAAAATGACCCTTAGATTCCCAAAAAGTACCACTGCCCAAGATCTCACATTTTCAAGCTGACCTCCAGAATGGCTCTTCGTTTTGAGCTGATAGACTGTGCTTTGCACATTCATATAGCACACTCATAGCTCTATCTTACTGTCATAAGTGTTAATCAATAAGCGACGATATCGGAGGAAATCACTTAGAATAAGGCAAAAAGGTCGAAAATTGGACCAAAACATTTTTCGACCCCAAACCCCTTGTGTTCTATGAACCAGAGATCCGGCTCTTGTCCCAGAAGTGGGCCGAAGTTGTTGATGCTAACGGCGAATACCTTGATTAGATTGTGTGCCTTTTTGATAATAAATATCTACTTTCAAAAAGGCTCATTTATTATGCATCAACCCAATACTTTCGAATAATTCGCGCGTACAAGCGATAACTAAATCGTTTCCGAGGAAAGTTCCTAGTTTGAGCACATCACTTATGCACGATAAAATGAGGCAAGAAACTGTTATATAGGCGGAGTCACATTGGCATTGACTTACGATGCCGAGGAAAACAGTCTGATGAGCTCCGTTCAACATTGGATCGATTCACATAAAAAAACTCAACCATCATGGCAAACTGTTGGACTCCCAGTGGTCTATGCGTACGTTTACATGACGCTCTCAAACAGCGATTTGCAAAATGCAAAAGAGAAGCTCTTCGCATATTCCCAATGAAGCTCATTGTCTACATGTTGTGTACACTGAAATGACACATGTACAGCGTATTTCAGCAATTACCTTTGACAGAAGTAACGATAAAATGTTGGGGGTCTTGTATAACTGATTCCAAGACAGCTATAACTGATTCCAGGACAACTGCCGACTGCTTCGAGTGAAAAAAATCAGGACCTGAAAGCGACGCTAGACGTTAGAAAAAGAGCCTTACCAATTATTTTTCACTATTGTACTCAGCGCCCCGAAACTAGGGATTGGAAAAATTTAAGAATTGTTTTTTCAGTTTTTTTCACCCCGTCAATATGTCAATATCACGAATTTTTTAACTCATTGAATGTTCACTAAACTTCCCATACGAGGGTGTTTGGGGACAGGAAAAATGTTGATGAAGTCAGATTTCACTAAGCGTTGCTATGCCATGAGGACGGTTATACGACAAAAAGAATAACTGAAAAAAGAGTCACAGACAAAAGGGTAACATAGATAAAGGCACTTCTGTTTGTTGGATCTGACTCTCTACGAGGCATCTCTACGCGGGAAACGCCTCGGAGGCACTTCTGTTTGTTGGATCTGACCCTCTACGAGGCACCTCTGCACGGGAAACGCTTCGGAGGCACTTCTGTTGGTGGAATCTGACTCTCTACGAGGCACCTCTGCACGGGAAACGCTTCGGAGGCACTTCTGTTGGTGGAATCTGACTCTCTACGAGGCACCTCTACACGGGAAACGCCTGGGAGGCACTTCTGTTGGTGGAATCTGACTCTCTTCGAGGCATCTCTACGCGGGAAACGCCTCGTAGGCACTTCTGTTTGTTGGATCTGACTCTCTACGAGGAACATCTGCACCGGAAGCGCCTCGTAGGCACTTCTGTTTGTTGGATCTGACCCTCTACGAGGCACCTCTGCACGGGAAACGCCTGGGAGGCACTTCTGATGGTGGAATCTGACTCTCTACGAGGCATCTCTACGCGGGAAACGCCTCGGAGGCACTTCCGTTGGTGGAATCTGACTCTCTACGAGGCATCTCTACGCGGGAAGCGCCTGGGAGGCACTTCTGTTTGTTGGATCTGACCCTCTACGAGGCACCTCTGCACGGGAAACGCCTGGGAGGCACTTCTGTTGGTGGAATCTGACTCTCTACGAGGCACCTCTGCACGGGAAACGCCTGGGAGGCACTTCTGTTTGTTGGATCTGACCCTCTACGAGGCATCTCTACGCGGGAAACGCCTCAGAGGCACTTCTGTTGGTGGAATCTGACTCTCTACGAGGCATCTCTACGCGGGAAACGCCTCGGAGGCACTTCTGTTGGTGGAATCTGACTCTCTACGACGCACCTCTGCACGGGAAACGCCTGGGAGGCACTTCTGTTTGTTGGATCTGACCCTCTACGAGGCATCTCTGCACGGGAAACGCCTGGGAGGCACTTCTGTTGGTGGAATCTGACTCTCTACGAGGCATCTCTACGCGGGAAACGCCTCGGAGGCACTTCCATTGGTGGAATCTGACTCTCTACGAGGCATCTCTACGCGGGAAACGCCTCGGAGGCACTTCTGTTGAGGGAATCTGACTCTCTACGAGGCATCTCTACGCGGGAAACGCCTCGGAGGCACTTCTGTTTGTTGGATCTGACCCTCTACGAGGCACCTCTGCACGGGAAACGCTTCGGAGGCACTTCTGTTGGTGGAATCTGACTCTCTACGAGGCACCTCTGCACGGGAAACGCTTCGGAGGCACTTCTGTTGGTGGAATCTGACTCTCTACGAGGCACCTCTACACGGGAAACGCCTGGGAGGCACTTCTGTTGGTGGAATCTGACTCTCTTCGAGGCATCTCTACGCGGGAAGCGCCTCGTAGGCACTTCTGTTGAGCGAATCTGACCCTATAACAGGCACCTCTGCACGGGAAACGCCTCGGACGCACTTCTGTTTGTTGGATCTGACTCTCTACGAGGCATCTCTACGCGGGAAACGCCTCGGAGGCACTTCCGTTGGTGGAATCTGACTCTCTACGAGGCATCTCTACGCGGGAAACGCCTCGGAGGCACTTCTGTTGAGGGAATCTGACTCTCTACGAGGCATCTCTACGCGGGAAACGCCTCGGAGGCACTTCCGTTGGTGGAATCTGACCCTCTAAGAGGCGCCTAGTTTGTGTTGTTGTTGATTGCAACTACTGTTTTAGCTGAATAAGGCGAAGGCTAGAAGGGGAATGGAAATCTGGCCGAACTGCGGAAAAAAAAATGCAACTTAACAAAATTACAACATGAAAAGTGGAAACACATCACAAAATGTTTGAGACCAAGCGACCCTTCATATAAAGCTCCGTAGGAGATACAAGGAAACGAGCATCTACCTATATCCTGCCATAATATTGTTTCGTTCTCGTATGAAAGGGGGTACGGATAACCTCTTCTTGTTTCCTTCACATGGTCGTATCTAAATATAAGGATTGAGCATTGGTATGCAGATGTAACCCTCAATCACAAGAAGGACCCATGAGGCATAGCAGCACAGGCAGCAGTGCCAGTCCGTTAATCAATCCGATAATGATCAAAGCGAACATCACGACAAACAAGTATTTTACAACGAACTCAAATTCAGAGAAAGCCAGCATGACGATACCAAGGTGGGCTGACAGAGCACCATGGATAACAGGAACAAACAAACGGTCGATAGCAGCCGCAATTCTCTCATTTCTATCTCCGAGTGACGTTAAGAAGGCAAAAACCACGTGGGCAGTAAACTCGACACCTATAACCCGAAGCTCGAATTCTTTCCGTAATGTAAACGTTACTCACCTATTCCGACAGCGGTAATCAGCATCACAGCTGATACAGGGTTCAATTTGATGCCAACGAATCCAAGGAAGCCAGCAAGTTCAACAGTCATAAGGATCAGTATCACCATAATACAGGAGGCCGACCACGGGTTAATCAGCAACAGGGAGATAACGCAAAAGACAGCCACCATTATTACGCCGACGGCATTAAACAGGTTGAGATTGAGATTCAAATACTGTTCCCAGAACGTAAAGGCGATACCGTGGGGAAAAGTATCAATTCCAAGTGCTTGATATTCATCACAAATACCGCGGATTTCCTGCAAGTATGCTCGTTAGACTGATAAAGCTAGAGCTACTCGCCTCGGAGGCACTTCTGTTGGTGGAATCTGACTCTCTACGAGGCACCTCTGCGCGGGAAACGCCTCGCAGGCTTACTGTTGAGCATGTAAGCATGACATCTATCAGGTTGGAGATGGAACTTCTGATCGGTACTATTCAATTTTTTCTTACCGTTTCAAAACAAGAAGCCAAAGTGCCCATGTCATCAGCAATATCTTTAAACAATTTAACGTCCTCTTCCGGCTTGAACGTTGACCACGAAACTGGCAAATCGTGTGCTGTATTCAAGATATATGCAACGAGACCCAACTCCCTAAAAACGGATGTGTACTGATCTACTTGTTACTATGTACACACTCAGACTTAAAGGTGGATCAGGCCCAATAGGCTTCGCCCGTTCCCAAAAGCAGTCCAAAGGTGTTATCCATGCACAAAGCACGAGTTTCTGTAGCATTGGAGCGTAATCCTGAACACCTGAAGACATTTTTTGCTGGATCAATACCGCCGGGTTTGAAGCAAATATCTCGAAGGGTCCAATTGCTAAAACTCGAAATGGTAGCACACCAACAATATCACAATACACATACAATCCGTCAACGTTGACAGCGAGTCCAGTAATTTCAGAGACAAGATCAACATGTCGTAAGAGACCATCGCTAGTCAAACTGTTTTCGTCGCCCCTTTCCACGGTTTGAACAACGACCTGAAGAGAGCGAACAGTGATAAAATTTAAGAGGGCTTAAATACCTGGTATCCACCTTCCGATGGTTTCTCTTGGGCAAGATTTGCTAACTTTTCATCTGTGTGTTCACGTATCCAATGAAGGTCATCAGATTATGTCCAATTTGCTTTACCATACTTCGTCTCCATATTGGAGAGATAAGTTAGCTCCGCATCTAAGCGTCCACCCTTTAAACAAATGCGCAGTTCAAAGAGCATGAATATTTCACGGCGCAACTTACTGACAACCCACAATTTGACAATATCAGTTTCGATCTTCACATACTGCAATACGTAACACGACAATGAAAACAACTCCAGGATGGAACTAATCACAAAGCACGGCTTCCTTTGAATGTAACATTCAAGCCAAAAGAGACAGCGCTGGAGAAAACTGCGCGAATAGAGCGCCGCCTTGCTCCCGTATGCTTTTCCCTAAATTGCTTTCTGGATCACCTTTCATGAAGTTAGTACAAACCCGTTGAATCTGTTGAAGCGTCATGTCCGCGTCGCACCATGTTGGGCGCTGGGCGAACTCTCGCTTCCATTTTTCCGAATAATCACCTGAATCGGAATTCCCTATCAGCAGCTTATCAAGGCACTAAAGGGAAGAATAAATTCGAGATTTTAAAATGAAAGTGCATGCACTCACGTCAACGCCACCGGGACTCTGTAGACGGACAAACTCTTCACCAGTAAAATCGCCATTTCTACTTTCTAAGTTCAAAAAACGTTGTGCAGATCTACTGTTGTGTGCAACACCAGATACCACACTTCGTTCTGCACCAGGAGGTTCGTTGCGTGTTAGCATCCCAAGGCAGATCTTTTTGCCCTGACAGTCTGAAATCGGAAAAAACTTAGCACATATTCAGCATACCCATATCAAAATCAAAACAATATCCAATATAGAATAGAGCAAATGTGGTTGAAATAATAAATAGCGCGCGAGGAATCGCAAAGCACTCCACGAATACAATCGCCAATCGTGCTTGATAGCTTTGTCGAATACAAGAAAACTATACGCGGATTGAAATAGTGAAAAAATCACCCGTTACCGGAAGAGCATGGAATCATGCTGCAGAAAATGTGGATTTTCGGCTCAACCCGAGTACAACTCTGGTGCTAGAAATAAATCTTTCCGAGCGAATTAGAATTTGACGTGACACATATGCAATCACCGAACACAAAACCGCCCAACATTGCAAAGATTGGGAGTGCGATGAGCGAACGCACGAAGTTCGCATGTTCGGTCATCGTTTTCAAGGCGCTGGTTCAGATTTCTCGGTCTCGCCGCGTGATGTTAAGGCCAAGTGTGTTCCGGTATAAATGCGTCCTATAGGCACTTCTGTTGACGGAATCTGACCGTCTACGAGGCATCTCTACGCGGGAAACGTCTCGGAGGCACTTCTGTTGGGGGAATCTGACACTCTTCGAGGCACCTCTACACGGGAAACGCCTCGGAGGCACTTCTGTTGGTGGAACCTCACTCTCTACGAGGCACCTCTACACGGGAAACGCCTCAGAGGCACTTCTGTTGGGGGAATCTGACACTCTTCGAGGCACCTCTACACGGGAAACGCCTCAGAGGCACTTCTGTTGGGGGAATCTGACACTCTTCGAGGCACCTCTACACGGGAAACGCCTCAGAGGCACTTCTTTTGGGGGAATCTGACACTCTAAGAGGAACATCTGCACGGGAAACGCCTCGTAGGCACTTCTGTTTGTTGGATCTGACTCTCTACGAAGCATCTCTACGCGGGAAACGTCGCGGAGGCACTTCTGTTGGGGGAATCTGACACTCTACGAGGCATCTCTACGCGGGAAACGCCTCGGAGGCACTTCTGTTGGGGGAATCTGACACTCTAAGAGGAACATCTGCACGGGAAACGCCTCGTAGGCACTTCTGTTTGTTGGATCTGACTCTCTACGAGGCATCTCTACGCGGGAAAGGCCTCGGAGGCACTTCTGTTGGGGGAATCTGACACTCTTCGAGGCACCTCTACACGGGAAACGCCTCGGAGGCACTTCTGTTTCTTGGATCTGACACTCTTCGAGGCACCTCTACACGGGAAACGCCTCGGAGGCACTTCTGTTTGTTGGATCTGACACTCTTCGAGGCACCTCTACACGGGAAACGCCTCGGAGGCACTTCTGTTTGTTGGATCTGACACTCTTCGAGGCACCTCTACACGGGAAACGCCTCAGAGACACTTCTGTTTCTTGGATCTGACACTCTTCGAGGCACCTCTACACGGGAAACGCCTCGGAGGCACTTCTGAACGTCAAGTCAAGAACGTGCTTCTTGTATTTTTGGAAGTACTTGCAAAAATCAAAACCATTTTTAGCTGTACTGGGACAGTCAGGGTCGTAGGGATCAATGCAATATCGGTCGATATAGCCTTGACCGATCCCCGACTAAACGATATAAACAGTAACAATACTGAATTTGCATGTTACCATTTTAAACGAAGAAGACAGAGTGCCCATATGATCATCGGCAATGCTCTCAAACAACTTAACAAGGTCTTGCGGATTGAACGTGGACCATGAAACTGGCAAGTCGTGTGAAGTATTAAAGAGATACGAAATGTACCTCAACTCCCTAAAATAAGTAAAACGTGTACCGATCTACTTGTCACGATAGCGTACTCGGAAGTTATAGGTGGATCAGGACCAATGGGCTTCCCACCTTCCCAAAAGCAGTCCAAAGGTGTTATCCATACACAAGGCATGAGCTTCTCTAGCACAGGAGCGTAATCTCGAATATCTGAAGTCATTTTTGCTGGATCAATACCGCCGGGTTTGAAGCAAATATCTCGAAGGGTCCAATTGCTAAAACTCGAAATGGTAGCACAGCAACAATATCACAATACACATACAATCCGTCAACGTTGACAGCGAGTCCTGCAATTTCAGAGACAAGATCAACATGTCGTAAGAGACCATCGCTAGTCAAAATGTTTTCGTCGCCCCTTTCCACGGTTTGAACAACGGCCTGAAGAGAGCGAACAGTGATAAAATTTAAGAGGGCTTAAATACCTGGTATCCACCTTCCGATGGTTTCTCTTGGGCAAGATTTGCTAACTTTTCATCTGTGTGTTCACGTATCCAATGAAGGTCATCAGATTATGTCCAATTTGCTTTACCATACTTCGTCTCCATATTGGAGAGATAAGTTAGCTCCGCATCTAAGCGTCCACCCTTTAAACAAATGCGCAGTTCAAAGAGCATGAATATTTCACGGCGCAACTTACTGACAACCCACAATTTGACAATATCAGTTTCGATCTTCACATACTGCAATACGTAACACGACAATGAAAACAACTCCAGGATGGAACTAATCACAAAGCACGGCTTCCTTTGAATGTAACATTCAAGCCAAAAGAGACAGCGCTGGAGAAAACTGCGCGAATAGAGCGCCGCCTTGCTCCCGTATGCTTTTCCCTAAATTGCTTTCTGGATCACCTTTCATGAAGTTAGTACAAACCCGTTGAATCTGTTGAAGCGTCATGTCCGCGTCGCACCATGTTGGGCGCTGGGCGAACTCTCGCTTCCATTTTTCCGAATAATCACCTGAATCCGAATTCCCTATCAGCAGCTTATCAAGGCACTAAAGGGACGAATAAATTCGAGATTTTAAAATGAAAGTGCATGCACTCACGTCAACGCCACCGGGACTCTGTAGACGGACAAACTCTTCACCAGCAAAATCGCCATTTCTACTTCCTAAGTTCAAAAGACGTTGTGTAGATCTACTGTTGTGTGCACCACCAGATACCACACTTCGTTCTGCACCAGGAGGTTCGTTGTGTTAGCATCCCAAGGCAGATCTTTTTGCCCTGACAGTCTGAAATCGGAAAAAACTTAGCACATATTCAGCATACCCATATCAAAATCAAAACAATATCCAATATAGAATAGAGCAAATGTGGTTGAAATAATAAATAGCGCGCGAGGAATCGCAAAGCACTCCACGAATACAATCGCCAATCGTGCTTGATAGCTTTGTCGAATACAAGAAAACTATACGCGGATTGAAATAGTGAAAAAATCACCCGTTACCGGAAGAGCATGGAATCATGCTGCAGAAAATGTGGATTTTCGGCTCAACCCGAGTACAACTCTGGTGCTAGAAATAAATCTTTCCGAGCGAATTAGAATTTGACGTGACACATATGCAATCACCGAACACAAAACCGCCCAATATTGCAAAGATTGGGAGTGCGATGAGCGAACGCACGAAGTTCGCATGTTCGGTCATCGTTTTCAAGGCGCTGGTTCAGATTTCTCGGTCTCGCCGCGTGATGTTAAGGCCAAGTGTGTTCCGGTATAAATGCGTCCTATAGGCACTTCTGTTGACGGAATCTGACCCTCTACGAGGCATCTCTACGCGGGAAACGCCTCGTAGGCACTTCTGTTTGTTGGATCTGACTCTCTACGAGGCATCTCTACGCGGGAAACGCCTCGGAGGCACTTCTGTTGGGGGAATCTGACACTCTTCGAGGCACCTCTACACGGGAAACGCCTCAGAGGCACTTCTGTTGGGGGAATCTGACACTCTTCGAGGCACCTCTACACGGGAAACGCCTCAGAGGCACTTCTTTTGGGGGAATCTGACACTCTAAGAGGAACATCTGCACGGGAAACGCCTCGTAGGCACTTCTGTTTGTTGGATCTGACTCTCTACGAAGCATCTCTACGCGGGAAACGCCTCGGAGGCACTTCTGTTGGGGGAATCTGACACTCTAAGAGGAACATCTGCACGGGAAACGCCTCGTAGGCACTTCTGTTTGTTGGATCTGACTCTCTACGAGGCATCTCTACGCGGGAAACGCCTCGGAGGCACTTCTGTTGGGGGAATCTGACACTCTTCGAGGCACCTCTACACGGGAAACGCCTCAGAGGCACTTCTGTTGGGGGAATCTGACACTCTTCGAGGCACCTCTACACGGGAAACGCCTCAGAGGCACTTCTGTTGGGGGAATCTGACTCTCTACGAGGCATCTCTACGCGGGAAACGCCTCGGAGGCACTTCTGTTGGGGGAATCTGACACTCTTCGAGGCACCTCTACACGGGAAAAGCCCCAGAGGCACTTTTTTTGGGGGAATCTGACACTCTAAGAGGAACATCTGCACGGGAAACGCCTCGTAGGCACTTCTGTTTGTTGGATCTGACTCTCTACGAAGCATCTCTACGCGGGAAACGCCTCGGAGGCACTTCTGTTGGGGGAATCTGACACTCTTCGAGGCACCTCTACACGGGAAACGCCTCAGAGGCACTTCTTTTGGGGGAATCTGACACTCTAAGAGGAACATCTGCACGGGAAACGCCTCGTAGGCACTTCTGTTTGTTGGATCTGACTCTCTGCGAGGCATCTCTACGCGGGAAACGCCTCGGACGCACTTCTGTTGGGGGAATCTGACACTCTTCGAGGCACCTCTACACGGGAAACGCCTCAGAGGCACTTCTGTTGGGGGAATCTGACACTCTTCGAGGCACCTCTACACGGGAAACGCCTCAGAGGCACTTCTGTTGGGGGAATCTGACACTCTTCGAGGCACCTCTACACGGGAAACGCCTCGGAGGCACTTCTTTTGGGGGAATCTGACACTCTAAGAGGAACATCTGCACGGGAAACGCCTCGTAGGCACTTCTGTTTGTTGGATCTGACTCTCTGCGAGGCATCTCTACGCGGGAAACGCCTCGGAGGCACTTCTGTTGGGGGAATCTGACACTCTTCGAGGCACCTCTACACGGGAAACGCCTCAGAGGCACTTCTGTTGGGGGAATCTGACACTCTTCGAGGCACCTCTACACGGGAAACGCCTCAGAGGCACTTCTGTTGGGGCGAATCTGACACTCTTCGAGGCACCTCTACACGGGAAACGCCTCAGAGGCACTTCTGTTGGGGGAATCTGACACTCTTCGAGGCACCTCTACACGGGAAACGCCTCAGAGGCACTTCTGTTGGGGGAATCTGACACTCTTCGAGGCACCTCTACACGGGAAACGCCTCAGAGGCACTTCTGTTGGGGGAATCTGACACTCTTCGAGGCACCTCTACACGGGAAACGCCTCAGAGGCACTTCTGTTGGGGGAATCTGACACTCTTCGAGGCACCTCTACACGGGAAACGCCTCAGAGGCACTTCTGTTGGGGGAATCTGACACTCTTCGAGGCACCTCTACACGGGAAACGCCTCAGAGGCACTTCTGTTGGGGGAATCTGACTCTCTACGAGGCATCTCTACGCGGGAAACGCCTCGGAGGCACTTCTGTTGGTGGAATCTGACTCTCTACGATGCATCTCTACGCGGGAAACGCCTCGGAGGCACTTCTGTTGGGGGAATCTGACACTCTTCGAGGCACCTCTACACGGGAAACGCCTCGGAGGCACTTCTTTTGGGGGAATCTGACACTCTAAGAGGAACATCTGCACGGGAAACGCCTCGTAGGCACTTCTGTTTGTTGGATCTGACTCTCTACGAGGCATCTCTACGCGGGAAACGCCTCGGAGGCACTTCTGTTGGGGGAATCTGACACTCTTCGAGGCACCTCTACACGGGAAACGCCTCGTAGGCACTTCTGTTGGTGGAATCTGACTCTCTACGATGCATCTCTACGCGGGAAACGCCTCGGAGGCACTTCTGTTGGGGGAATCTGACTCTCTACGATGCATCTCTACGCGGGAAACGCCTCGGAGGCACTTCTGTTGGTGGAATCTGACTCTCTACGATGCATCTCTACGCGGGAAACGCCTCGGAGGCACTTCTGTTGGGGGAATCTGACACTCTTCGAGGCACCTCTACACGGGAAACGCGTCGGAGGCACTTCTTTTGGGGGAATCTGACACTCTAAGAGGAACATCTGCACGGGAAACGCCTCGTAGGCACTTCTGTTTGTTGGATCTGACTCTCTACGAGGCATCTCTACGCGGGAAACGCCTCGGAGGCACTTCTGTTGGGGGAATCTGACACTCTTCGAGGCACCTCTACACGGGAAACGCCTCAGAGGCACTTCTGTTGGGGGAATCTGACACTCTTCGAGGCACCTCTACACGGGAAACGCCTCAGAGGCACTTCTGTTGGGGGAATCTGACTC
Organism: Steinernema hermaphroditum; assembly: GCA_030435675.1. NCBI lineage: Eukaryota > Metazoa > Nematoda > Chromadorea > Rhabditida > Steinernematidae > Steinernema > Steinernema hermaphroditum. The sequence continues at coordinate 8,325,165 of CM059625.1, forward strand.
TCTACGAGGCATCTCTACGCGGGAAACGCCTCGGAGGCACTTCTGTTTGTTGGATCTGACTTTCTACGAGGCATCTCTACGCGGGAAACGCTTCGGAGGCACTTCTGTTGGTGGAATCTGACTCTCTACGAGGCACCTCTGCACGGGAAACGCCTGGGAGGCACTTCTGTTGAGGGAATCTGACCCTCTAAGAGGAACATCTGCACGGGAAACGCCTCGTAGGCACTTCTGTTGGTGGAATCTGACACTCTTCGAGGCACCTCTGCAAGGGAAACGCCTCGGAGGCACTTCTGTTGGTGGGACCTGACCCTCTTCGAGGCACCTCTGCACGGGAAACGCTTCGGAGGCACTTATGTTGGTTGGGGACTCGACGTATCGGAGGTAGGGCATCGAGACATATAGACAGATTCCCTGTCTGAATAGCTGACGCTTCGGACGAAGCATGTCGAGGTTGGGGACTCGACGCTTCGAAGGTAGGGCATCGAGACATATAGACAGATTCCCTGTGTGAAGAGCTGACGCTTCGGACGAAGGGTATCGAGGTTGGGGACTCGACGCTTCTAAAGTAGGGCATCGAGGTTGGGGGCTCGACGCATCGGAGGTAGGGCATCGAGACATATAGACAGATTTCGTGTCTGAAGAGCTGACGCTTCGGACGAATCGTGTCGAGGTTGGGGACTCGACGCTTCGAAGGTAGGGCATCGAGGTTGGGGGCTCGACGCTTCGGAGGAAGGGCATCGAGACATAAAGACAGATTCCCTGTCTGAATAGCTGACGCTTCGGACGAAGCGTGTGGAGGTTGGCGACTCGAGGGATCGGAGGTAGGGCATCGAGACGTATAGACAGATTTCGTGTCTGAAGAGCTGACGCTTCGGACGAATCGTGTCGAGGTTGGGGACTCGACACTTCGAAGGTAGGGCATCGAGACATATAGACAGATTCCCTGTGTGAAGAGCTGACGCTTCGGACGAAGGGTATCGAGGTTGGGGACTCGACGCTTCTAAAGTAGGGCATCGAGGTTGGGGGCTCGACGCTTCGGAGGAAGGGCATCGAGACATATAAACAGATTCCCTGTCTGAATAGCTGACGTTTCGGACGAAGGGCATCGAGGTTTGGGACTCGACGCTTCGAAGGTAGGGCATCGAGGTTGGGGGCTCGACGCATCGGAGGTAGGGCATCGAGACATATAGACAGATTCCCTGTCTGAATAGCTGACGCTTCGGACAAAGCGTGTCGAGGTTGGCGACTCGAGGGATCGGAGGTAGGGCATCGAGGTTTGGGACTCGACGCTTCGAAGGTAGGGCATCGAGGTTGGGGGCTCGACGCATCGGAGGTAGGGCATCGAGACATATAGACAGATTTCGTGTCTGAAGAGCTGACGCTTCGGACGAATCGTGTCGAGGTTGGGGACTCGACACTTCGAAGGTAGGGCATCGAGGTTGGGGGCTCGACGCTTCGGAGGAAGGGCATCGAGACATAAAGACAGATTCCCTGTCTGAATAGCTGACCGAAACCAGCACGTGGAGTGCCAATTTTTGTTTCTAGTGAACGGGTAGGGCTCTGTAATAGGGATGTCGCGCTCGCCGGTCGTAGCTGCGCGCGAGAAGCACTTGATAGCGCGCATTGGTTCCATGTCTACGATAGATTGTAAGAGGTTCGTGGAGAATTCTGCAGAATTTTCAGTTGAATTGCCGTCGAAGTGCAATGAATCGCGTGCGAAGCGGAAGTCAGTGGTCAAGCAGCACGTTTTGATAATCATTTGAACCGATTTGCGTTGAAACGGGAGCGCTTCAGAGCTTCCCAAACGAACTGAACGCGATCCAAATCAAAACGCTTCCACAGCTGAAGTTTCCTCCGCAGAATGGACGTTCTTCTCGTTCCAAACACTCCGAAATGTATTCTTCCGTCCAGCAAGCGCTGTTCCATCTGTTCGGATCCGAAACAAACAGCTGAAATTGAAAAAATCAAGATCATTCATCAGTTCACATTTGCATACCTGTGTCCAGACTCGACTCAGATTGTTTCTGGCGTAGCCCAAACGATGCATCTTCTGGGCGGCGGTCAAACAGGGCGCATTCGATCGTTCATTGTTCCATCGTGCATTCCACTCCTGATTCATTGCACTTCGACGGCAATTCAACTGAAAATTCTGCAGAATTCTCCACGAACCTCTTACAATCTATCGTAGACATGGAACCAATGCGCGCTATCAAGTGCTTCTCGCGCGCAGCTACGACCGGCGAGCGCGACATCCCTATTACAGAGCCCTACCCGTTCACTAGAAACAAAAATTGGCACTCCACGTGCTGGTTTCGGTGAACTTCGGAGCCGATCCGATGAATCGAGGAGGTGGTCTTGTAAAGCGCTGAAATTGCCGCCTTTTGCTCTCCCAAGAGCTTCGTTCCGCGCGGCACGGTTGATAAACATCTGAATAGAAGTCAATTAAAAGAAAACAGGCAAAAAAACGCGAGGAAAATAGCGAAAATCACGCGAAATACGGAAGTGACCCTATAATTTTGCACAGGTAAAACGGTACACTGGAAAGTTCTACTTGCCGTAGCCCCCTAATGAGTGCATGTGTTTCCGGGGAAAGTGGCGTTCCCTGCGTTTGAGTGGACGGTCTACCACATGCGCATGCCGGTTTCTCCAGGCAGATGCGGAAAGTGACAGAGCCAGAAACACAGCGGGGTGACCCTATAGCTTTGCGCTGCAGTGTATTCAGACAGGGAATCTGTCTATATGTCTCGATGCCCTACCTCCGATGTGTCGAGCCCCCAACCTCGATGCCCTACCTTCGAAGCGTCGAGTCCCCAACATCGACACGATTCGTCCGAAGCGTCAGCTATTCAGACACGAAATCTGTCTATATGTCTCGATGCCCTTCCTCCGAAGCGTCGAGCCCCCAACCTCGATGCCCTTCCTCCGAAGAGTCGAGTCCCCAACCTCGATACCCTTCGTCCGAAGCGTCAGCTATTCAGACAGGGAATCTGTCTATATGTCTCGATGCCCTACCTCCGATGCGTCGAGCCCCCAACCTCGATGCCCTACCTTCGAAGCGTCGAGTCCCAAACCTCGATGCCCTTCGTCCGAAGCGTTGGGGTTGGGGGCTCGACGCTTCGGAGGAAGGGCATCGAGACATATAGACAGATTTCGTGTCTGAATAGCTGACGCTTCGGACGAATCGTGTCGAGGTTGGGGACTCGACGCATCGGAGGTAGGGCATCGAGACATATAGACAGATTTCGTGTCTGAAGAGCTGACGCTTCGGACGAATCGTGTCGAGGTTGGGGACTCGACGCTTCGAAGGTAGGGCATCGAGGTTGGGGGCTCGACGCTTCGGAGGAAGGGCATCGAGACATATAGACAGATTCCCTGTCTGAATAGCTGACGCTTCGGACGAAGCGTGTGGAGGTTGGCGACTCGAGGCATCGGAGGTAGGGCATCGAGACATATAGACAGATTCCCTGTCTGAAGAGCTGACGCTTCGGACGAACCGTGTCGAGGTTCGGGACTCGACGCTTCGAATGTAGGGCATCGAGGTTGGGGGCTCGACACATCGGAGGTAGGGCATCGAGACATATAGACAGATTCCCTGTCTGAATAGCTGACGCTTCGGACGAAGGGCATCGAGGTTTGGGACTCGACGCTTCGAAGGTAGGGCATCCAGGTTGGGGGCTCGACGCATCGGAGGTAGGGCATCGAGACATATAGACAGATTCCCTGTCTGAATAGCTGACGCTTCGGACGAAGCGTGTCGAGGTTGGGGACTCGAGGCATCGGAGGAAGGGCATCGAGACATATAGACAGATTCCCTGTCTGAAGAGCTGACGCTTCGGACGAAGGGTATCGAGGTTGGGGACTCGACTCTTCGGAGGAAGGGCATCGAGGTTGGGGGCTCGACGCTTCGGAGGAAGGGCATCGAGACATATAGACAGATTCCCTGTCTGAATAGCTGACGCTTCGGACGAAGCGTGTCGAGGTTGGCGACTCGAGGCATCGGAGGTAGGGCATCGAGACATATAGACAGATTTCGTGTCTGAATAGCTGACGCTTCGGACGAAGCGTGTCGAGGTTGGGGACTCGACGCTTCGAAGGTAGGGCATCGAGACATATAGACAGATTCCCTGTCTGAAGAGCTGACGCTTCGGACGAAGGGTATCGAGGTTGGGGACTCGACGCTTCGAAAGTAGGGCATCGAGGTTGGGGGCTCGACGCATCGGAGGTAGGGCATCGAGACATATAGACAGATTTCGTGTCTGAAGAGCTGACGCTTCGGACGAATCGTGTCGAGGTTGGGGACTCGACGCTTCGAAGGTAGGGCATCGAGGTTGGGGGCTCGACGCTTCGGAGGAAGGGCATCGAGACATATAGACAGATTCCCTGTCTGAATAGCTGACGCTTCGGACGAAGCGTGTCGAGGTTGGCGACTCGACGCATCGGAGGTAGGGCATCGAGACATATAGACAGATTTCGTGTCTGAAGAGCTGACGCTTCGGACGAAGCGTGTCGAGGTTGGGGACTCGACGCTTCGAAGGTAGGGCATCGAGGACATATAGACAGATTCCCTGTCTGAAGAGCTGACGCTTCGGACGAAGGGTATCGAGGTTGGGGACTCGACGCTTCGAAAGTAGGGCATCGAGGTTGGGGGCTCGACGCATCGGAGGAAGGGCATCGAGACATATAGACAGATTCCCTGTCTGAATAGCTGACGCTTCGGACGAAGGGTATCGAGGTTGGGGACTCGACGCTTCGAAGGTAGGGCATCGAGGTTGGGGGCTCGACGCATCGGAGGTAGGGCATCGAGACATATAGACAGATTCCCTGTCTGAATAGCTGACGCTTCGGACGAAGCGTGTCGAGGTTGGCGACTCGAGGCATCGGAGGTAGGGCATCGAGACATATAGACAGATTCCCTGTCTGAAGAGCTGACGCTTCGAACGTAGGGCATCGAGGTTGGGGGCTCGACGCATCGGAGGTAGGGCATCGAGACATATAGACAGATTTCGTGTCTGAAGAGCTGACGCTTCGGACGAATCGTGTCGAGGTTGGGGACTCGACGCTTCGAAGGTAGGGCATCGAGGTTGGGGGCTCGACGCATCGGAGGAAGGGCATCGAGACATATAGACAGATTCCCTGTCTGAATAGCTGACGCTTCGGACGAAGCGTATCGAGGTTGGGGACTCGACGCTTCGAAGGTAGGGCATCGAGATTGGGGCTCGACGCATCGGAGGTAGGGCATCGAGACATATAGACAGATTCCCTGTCTGAAGAGCTGACGCTTCGGACGAAGCGGTGTCGAGGTTGGGGACTCGACGCATCGGAGGTAGGGCATCGAGACATATAGACAGATTCCCTGTCTGAATAGCTGACGCTTCGGACGAAGGGTATCGAGGTTGGGGACTCGACGCATCGGAGGTAGGGCATCGAGACATATAGACAGATTCCCTGTCTGAATAGCTGACGCTTCGGACGAAGCGTGTCGAGGTTGGGGACTCGACGCATCGGAGGTAGGGCGAGGGGGGAGAGCATCGAGACATATAGACAGATTCCCTGTCTGAAGAGCTGACGCTTCGGACGAAGGGTATCGAGGTTGGGGACTCGACGCTTCGAAGGTAGGGCATCGAGGTTGGGGGCTCGACGCATCGGAGGTAGGGCATCGAGACATATAGACAGATTCCCTGTCTGAATAGCTGACGCTTCGGACGAAGGGTATCGAGGTTGGGGACTCGACGCTTCGAAGGTAGGGCATCGAGGTTGGGGACTCGACGCATCGGAGGTAGGGCATCGAGACATATAGACAGATTCCCTGTCTGAAGAGCTGACGCTTCGGACGAAGCGTGTCGAGGTTGGGGACTCGACGCTTCGAAGGTAGGGCATCGAGGTTGGGGGCTCGACGCATCGGAGGTAGGGCATCGAGACATATAGACAGATTCCCTGTCTGAATAGCTGACGCTTCGGACGAAGCGTGTCGAGGTTGGCGACTCGAGGCATCGGAGGTAGGGCATCGAGACATATAGACAGATTCCCTGTCTGAAGAGCTGACGCTTCGGACGAAGGGTATCGAGGTTGGGGACTCGACGCTTCGGAAGTAGGAGAAGGGCATCGAGGTTGGGGGCTCGACGCATCGGAGGTAGGGCATCGAGACATATAGACAGATTCCCTGTCTGAATAGCTGACGCTTCGGACGAAGCGTATCGAGGTTGGGGACTCGACGCTTCGAAGGTAGGGCATCGAGACATATAGACAGATTCCCTGTCTGAAGAGCTGACGCTTCGGACGAAGCGGTGTCGAGGTTGGGGACTCGACGCTTCGAAGGTAGGGCATCGAGACATATAGACAGATTCCCTGTCTGAATAGCTGACGCTTCGGACGAATCGTGTCGAGGTTGGGGACTCGACGCATCGGAGGTAGGGCATCGAGACATATAGACAGATTCCCTGTCTGAATAGCTGACGCTTCGGACGAAGCGTATCGAGGTTGGGGACTCGACGTATCGGAGGTAGGGCATCGAGACATATAGACAGATTCCCTGTCTGAAGAGCTGACGCTTCGGACGAAGCGGTGTCGAGGTTGGGGACTCGACGCTTCGAAGGTAGGGCATCGAGGTTGGGGGCTCGACGCATCGGAGGTAGGGCATCGAGACATATAGACAGATTCCCTGTCTGAATAGCTGACGCTTCGGACGAAGGGTATCGAGGTTGGGGACTCGACGCTTCGAAGGTAGGGCATCGAGGTTGGGGGCTCGACGCATCGGAGGTAGGGCATCGAGACATATAGACAGATTCCCTGTCTGAATAGCTGACGCTTCGGACGAAGCGTGTCGAGGTTGGCGACTCGAGGCATCGGAGGTAGGGCATCGAGACATATAGACAGATTCCCTGTCTGAAGAGCTGACGCTTCGGACGAAGGGTGTCGAGGTTGGGGGACTCGACACTTCGAGAATATAGACATCGGACTCGACGCATCGGAGGTAGGGCATCGAGACATATAGACAGATTCCCTGTCTGAATAGCTGACGCTTCGGACGAAGCGTATCGAGGTTGGGGACTCGACGCATCGGAGGTAGGGCATCGAGACATATAGACAGATTCCCTGTCTGAAGAGCTGACGCTTCGGACGAATCGTGTCGAGGTTGGGGACTCGACGCTTCTAAAGTAGGGCATCGAGGTTGGGGGCTCGACGCATCGGAGGTAGGGCATCGAGACATATAGACAGATTCCCTGTCTGAATAGCTGACGCTTCGGACGAAGCGTATCGAGGTTGGGGACTCGACGCATCGGAGGTAGGGCATCGAGACATATAGACAGATTCCCTGTCTGAAGAGCTGACGCTTCGGACGAAGCGTATCGAGGTTGGGGACTCGACGCTTCGAAGGTAGGGCATCGAGGTTGGGGGCTCGACGCATCGGAGGAAGGGCATCGAGACATATAGACAGATTCCCTGTCTGAATAGCTGACGCTTCGGACGAAGCGTGTCGAGGTTGGGGACTCGACGCTTCGAAGGTAGGGCATCGAGACACGAGTAGGGCATCGAGACATATAGACAGATTCCCTGTCTGAAGAGCTGACGCTTCGGACGAAGCGTATCGAGGTTGGGGACTCGACGCATCGGAGGTAGGGCATCGAGACATATAGACAGATTCCCTGTCTGAAGAGCTGACGCTTCGGACGAAGCGTGTCGAGGTTGGGGACTCGACGCTTCGAAGGTAGGGCATCGAGGTTGGGGGCTCGACGCATCGGAGGTAGGGCATCGAGACATATAGACAGATTCCCTGTCTGAATAGCTGACGCTTCGGACGAATCGTGTCGAGGTTGGGGACTCGACGCTTCGAAGGTAGGGCATCGAGGTTGGGGGCTCGACGCATCGGAGGTAGGGCATCGAGACATATAGACAGATTCCCTGTCTGAATAGCTGACGCTTCGGACGAAGCGTATCGAGGTTGGGGACTCGACGCTTCGAAGGTGGGCATCGAGGGTGGGGGCTCGACGCATCGGAGGTAGGGCATCGAGACATATAGACAGATTCCCTGTCTGAAGAGCTGACGCTTCGGACGAAGCGTATCGAGGTTGGGGACTCGACGCTTCGAAGGTAGGGCATCGAGACATATAGACAGATTCCCTGTCTGAAGAGCTGACGCTTCGGAGGAAGGGCATCGAGACATATAGACAGATTCCGTGTCTGAAGAGCTGACGCTTCGGACGAAGGGTATCGAGGTTGGGGACTCGACGCTTCGAAGGTAGGGCATCGAGGTTGGGGGCTCGACGCATCGGAGGTAGGGCATCGAGACATATAGACAGATTCCCTGTCTGAAGAGCTGACGCTTCGGACGAAGCGTATCGAGGTTGGGGACTCGACGCATCGGAGGTAGGGCATCGAGACATATAGACAGATTCCCTGTCTGAAGAGCTGACGCTTCGGACGAAGCGTATCGAGGTTGGGGACTCGACGCTTCGAAGGTAGGGCATCGAGGTTGGGGGCTCGACGCATCGGAGGTAGGGCATCGAGACATATAGACAGATTCCCTGTCTGAATAGCTGACGCTTCGGACGAAGCGTGTCGAGGTTGGGGACTCGACGCATCGGAGGTAGGGCATCGAGACATATAGACAGATTCCCTGTCTGAAGAGCTGACGCTTCGGACGAAGCGTATCGAGGTTGGGGACTCGACGCTTCGAGAGGTAGGGCATCGAGACATATAGACAGATTCCCTGTCTGAAGAGCTGACGCTTCGGACGAAGGGTATCGAGGTTGGGGACTCGACGCATCGGAGGTAGGGCATCGAGACATATAGACAGATTCCCTGTCTGAAGAGCTGACGCTTCGGACGAAGCGTATCGAGGTTGGGGACTCGACGCATCGGAGGTAGGGCATCGAGACATATAGACAGATTCCCTGTCTGAATAGCTGACGCTTCGGACGAAGCGTGTCGAGTTGGGATCGAGCTTCAATATGAGGTTGGGGACTCGACGCATCGGAGGTAGGGCATCGAGACATATAGACAGATTCCCTGTCTGAATAGCTGACGCTTCGGACGAAGCGTATCGAGGTTGGGGACTCGACGTATCGGAGGTAGGGCATCGAGACATATAGACAGATTCCCTGTCTGAAGAGCTGACGCTTCGGACGAAGCGTGTCGAGGTTGGGGACTCGACGCTTCGAAGGTAGGGCATCGAGGTTGGGGGCTCGACGCATCGGAGGTAGGGCATCGAGACATATAGACAGATTCCCTGTCTGAATAGCTGACGCTTCGGACGAAGCGTATCGAGGTTGGGGACTCGACGCATCGGAGGTAGGGCATCGAGACATATAGACAGATTCCCTGTCTGAATAGCTGACGCTTCGGACGAATCGTGTCGAGGTTGGGGACTCGACGCATCGGAGGTAGGGCATCGAGACATATAGACAGATTCCCTGTCTGAATAGCTGACGCTTCGGACGAAGCGGGTGGAGGTTGGGGACTCGACGCTTCGAAGGTAGGGCATCGAGGTTGGGGACTCGACGCATCGGAGGTAGGGCATCGAGACATATAGACAGATTCCCTGTCTGAATAGCTGACGCTTCGGACGAAGCGTGTCGAGGTTGGCGACTCGACGCATCGGAGGTAGGGCATCGAGACATATAGACAGATTCCCTGTCTGAATAGCTGACGCTTCGGACGAAGCGTGTCGAGGTTGGGGACTCGACGCTTCGAAGGTAGGGCATCGAGGTTGGGGGCTCGACGCATCGGAGGTAGGGCATCGAGACATATAGACAGATTCCCTGTCTGAAGAGCTGACGCTTCGGACGAAGCGTGTCGAGGTTGGGGACTCGACGCATCGGAGGTAGGGCATCGAGACATATAGACAGATTCCCTGTCTGAAGAGCTGACGCTTCGGACGAAGCGTGTCGAGGTTGGGGACTCGACGCTTCGAAGGTAGGGCATCGAGATTGAGGGAGGAGAGGGTAGATATAGACAGATTCCGTGTCTGAAGAGCTGACGCTTCGGACGAAGGGTATCGAGTTTGGGGACTCGACGCATCGGAGGTAGGGCATCGAGACATATAGACAGATTCCCTGTCTGAATAGCTGACGCTTCGGACGAACCGTGTCGAGGTTGGGGACTCGACGCTTCGAAGGTAGGGCATCGAGGTTGGGGGCTCGACGCATCGGAGGTAGGGCATCGAGACATATAGACAGATTCCCTGTCTGAATAGCTGACGCTTCGGACGAAGCGTGTCGAGGTTGGGGACTCGACGCATCGGAGGTAGGGCATCGAGACATATAGACAGATTCCCTGTCTGAATAGCTGACGCTTCGGACGAATCGTGTCGAGGTTGGGGGCTCGACGCATCGGAGGTAGGGCATCGAGACATATAGACAGATTCCCTGTCTGAATAGCTGACGCTTCGGACGAAGCGTGTCGAGGTTGGGGACTCGACGCATCGGAGGTAGGGCATCGAGACATATAGACAGATTCCCTGTCTGAATAGCTGACGAGACTTCGGACGAAGCGTGTCGAGGTTGGGGACTCGACGCATCGGAGGTAGGGCATCGAGACATATAGACAGATTCCCTGTCTGAATAGCTGACGCTTCGGACGAAGCGTGTCGAGGTTGGGGACTCGACGCTTCGAAGGTAGGGCATCGAGTATAAATATTTCCTTTTAATAGTGCCTTCGACAATTTCGGTTGGGGGCTCGACGCATCGGAGGTAGGGCATCGAGACATATAGACAGATTCCCTGTCTGAATAGCTGACGCTTCGGACGAAGCGTGTCGAGGTTGGCGACTCGAGGCATCGGAGGTAGGGCATCGAGACATATAGACAGATTCCCTGTCTGAATAGCTGACGCTTCGGACGAAGCGTGTGGAGGTTGGGGACTCGACGCATCGGAGGTAGGGCATCGAGACATATAGACAGATTCCCTGTCTGAAGAGCTGACGCTTCGGACGAAGGGTATCGTGTCGAGGTTGGGGACTCGACGCATCGGAGGTAGGGCATCGAGACATATAGACAGATTCCCTGTCTGAATAGCTGACGCTTCGGACGAAGGGCATCGAGGTTGGGGACTCGACGCTTCGAAGGTAGGGCATCGAGGTTGGGGACTCGACGCATCGGAGGTAGGGCATCGAGACATATAGACAGATTCCCTGTCTGAATAGCTGACGCTTCGGACGAACCGTGTCGAGGTTCGGGACTCGACGCTTCGAATGTAGGGCATCGAGGTTGGGGGCTCGACGCATCGGAGGTAGGGCATCGAGACATATAGACAGATTCCCTGTCTGAAGAGCTGACGCTTCGGACGAAGCGTATCGAGGTTGGGGACTCGACGCTTCGAAGGTAGGGCATCGAGGTTGGGGGCTCGACGCATCGGAGGTAGGGCAACGAGACATATAGACAGATTCCCTGTCTGAATAGCTGACGCTTCGGACGAAGCGTGTCGAGGTTGGCGACTCGACGCATCGGAGGTAGGGCATCGAGACATATAGACAGATTCCCTGTCTGAATAGCTGACGCTTCGGACGAAGCGTATCGTGGAGGTTGGTGACTCGACGCATCGGAGGTAGGGCATCGAGACATATAGACAGATTCCCTGTCTGAATAGCTGAACGCTTCGGACAGACGAACGTATCGAGGTTGGGGACTCGACGCTTCGAAGGTAGGGCATCGAGGTTGGGGACTCGACGCATCGGAGGTAGGGCATCGAGACATATAGACAGATTCCCTGTCTGAATAGCTGACGCTTCGGACGAAGCGTGTCGAGGTTGGCGACTCGAGGCATCGGAGGTAGGGCATCGAGACATATAGACAGATTCCCTGTCTGAATAGCTGACGCTTCGGACGAAGCGTATCGAGGTTGGGGACTCGACGCTTCGAAGGTAGGGCATCGAGGTTGGGGGCTCGACGCATCGGAGGTAGGGCATCGAGACATATAGACAGATTCCCTGTCTGAATAGCTGACGCTTCGGACGAAGCGTGTCGAGGTTGGCGACTCGAGGCATCGGAGGTAGGGCATCGAGACATATAGACAGATTCCCTGTCTGAATAGCTGACGCTTCGGACGAAGCGTGTCGAGGTTGGGGACTCGACGCTTCGAAGGTAGGGCATCGAGGTTGGGGGCTCGACGCATCGGAGGTAGGGCATCGAGACATATAGACAGATTCCCTGTCTGAATAGCTGACGCTTCGGACGAAGCGTGTGGAGGTTGGCGACTCGAGGCATCGGAGGTAGGGCATCGAGACATATAGACAGATTCCCTGTCTGAATAGCTGACGCTTCGGACGAAGCGTATCGAGGTTGGGGACTCGACGCTTCGAAGGTAGGGCATCGAGGTTGGGGGCTCGACGCATCGGAGGTAGGGCATCGAGACATATAGACAGATTCCCTGTCTGAATAGCTGACGCTTCGGACGAAGCGTGTCGAGGTTGGGGACTCGACGCTCGAAGGAGGCATCGAGGTTGGGGGCTCGCGCATCGGAGGTAGGGCATCGAGACATATAGACAGATTCCCTGTCTGAATAGCTGACGCTTCGGACGAATCGTGTCGAGGTTGGGGACTCGACGCATCGGAGGTAGGGCATCGAGACATATAGACAGATTCCCTGTCTGAATAGCTGACGCTTCGGACGAAGCGTGTGGAGGTTGGGGACTCGAGGCATCGGAGGTAGGGCATCGAGACATATAGACAGATTCCCTGTCTGAAGAGCTGACGCTTCGGACGAACCGTGTCGAGGTTGGGGACTCGACGCTTCGAAGGTAGGGCATCGAGGTTGGGGGCTCGACGCATCGGAGGTAGGGCATCGAGACATATAGACAGATTCCCTGTCTGAATAGCTGACGCTTCGGACGAAGCGTATCGAGGTTGGGGACTCGACGCTTCGAAGGTAGGGCATCGAGGTTGGGGACCGAGCATCGGAGGTAGGGCATCGAGACATATAGACAGATTCCCTGTCTGAATAGCTGACGCTTCGGACGAAGCGTATCGAGGTTGGGGACTCGAGGCATCGGAGGTAGGGCATCGAGACATATAGACAGATTCCCTGTCTGAATAGAGACTGACGCTTCGGACGAAGGGTATCGAGGTTGGGGACTCGACGCATCGGAGGTAGGGCATCGAGACATATAGACAGATTCCCTGTCTGAATAGCTGACGCTTCGGACGAAGCGTGTCGAGGTTGGGCGACTCGACGCATCGGAGGTAGGGCATCGAGACATATAGACAGATTCCCTGTCTGAATAGCTGACGCTTCGGACGAATCGTGTCGAGGTTGGGGACTCGACGCATCGGAGGTAGGGCATCGAGACATATAGACAGATTCCCTGTCTGAATAGCTGACGCTTCGGACGAAGCGTGTGGAGGTTGGCGACTCGACGCATCGGAGGTAGGGCATCGAGACATATAGACAGATTCCCTGTCTGAATAGCTGACGCTTCGGACGAAGCGTGTCGAGGTTGGGGACTCGACGCTTCGAAGGTAGGGCATCGAGGTTGGGGGCTCGACGCATCGGAGGTAGGGCATCGAGACATATAGACAGATTCCCTGTCTGAATAGCTGACGCTTCGGACGAAGCGTGTGGAGGTTGGCGACCGTTCGAAGGTTGGGGGCTCGACGCATCGGAGGTAGGGCATCGAGACATATAGACAGATTCCCTGTCTGAAGAGCTGACGCTTCGGACGAAGGGTATCGAGGTTGGGGACTCGACGCTTCGAAGGTAGGGCATCGAGGTTGGCGACTCGAGGCATCGGAGGTAGGGCATCGAGACATATAGACAGATTCCCTGTCTGAATAGCTGACGCTTCGGACGAAGCGTGTCGAGGTTGGCGACTCGAGGCATCGGAGGTAGGGCATCGAGACATATAGACAGATTCCCTGTCTGAATAGCTGACGCTTCGGACGAACCGTGTGGAGGTTGGCGACTCGACGCTTCGAAGGTAGGGCATCGAGGTTGGGGACTCGACGCATCGGAGGTAGGGCATCGAGACATATAGACAGATTCCCTGTCTGAAGAGCTGACGCTTCGGACGAATCGGGTCGAGGTTGGGGACTCGACGCTTCGAAGGTAGGGCATCGAGGTTGGGGGCTCGACGCATCGGACGTAGGGCATCGAGACATATAGACAGATTCCCTGTCTGAATAGCTGACGCTTCGGACGAACGTGTCGGGTATCGAGGTTGGGGACTCGACGCTTCGAAGGTAGGGCATCGAGGTTGGGGACTCGACGCATCGGAGGTAGGGCATCGAGACATATAGACAGATTCCCTGTCTGAATAGCTGACGCTTCGGACGAAGCGTGTCGAGGTTGGCGACTCGAGGCATCGGAGGTAGGGCATCGAGACATATAGACAGATTCCCTGTCTGAAGAGCTGACGCTTCGGACGAAGGGTATCGAGGTTGGGGACTCGACGCTTCGAAGGTAGGGCATCGAGGTTGGGGGCTCGACGCATCGGAGGTAGGGCATCGAGACATATAGACAGATTCCCTGTCTGAATAGCTGACGCTTCGGACGAAGCGTGTGGAGGTTGGCGACTCGACGCATCGGAGGTAGGGCATCGAGACATATAGACAGATTCCCTGTCTGAATAGCTGACGCTTCGGACGAACGGTGGGATCGAGGTTGGGGACTCGACGCTTCGAAGGTAGGGCATCGAGGTTGGGGACTCGACGCATCGGAGGTAGGGCATCGAGACATATAGACAGATTCCCTGTCTGAATAGCTGACGCTTCGGACGAAGCGTGTCGAGGTTGGGGACTCGACGCATCGGAGGTAGGGCATCGAGACATATAGACAGATTCCCTGTCTGAATAGCTGACGCTTCGGACGAAGCGTGTCGAGGTTGGGGACTCGACGCTTCGAAGGTAGGGCATCGAGGTTGGGGGCTCGACGCATCGGAGGTAGGGCATCGAGACATATAGACAGATTCCCTGTCTGAAGAGCTGACGCTTCGGACGAAGGGTATCGAGGTTGGGGACTCGACGCTTCGAAGGTAGGGCATCGAGGTTGGGGACTCGACGCATCGGAGGTAGGGCATCGAGACATATAGACAGATTCCCTGTCTGAATAGCTGACGCTTCGGACGAAGCGTATCGAGGTTGGGGACTCGACGCATCGGAGGTAGGGCATCGAGACATATAGACAGATTCCCTGTCTGAATAGCTGACGCTTCGGACGAAGCGTGTCGAGGTTGGCGACTCGACGCATCGGAGGTAGGGCATCGAGACATATAGACAGATTCCCTGTCTGAATAGCTGACGCTTCGGACGAAGCGTGTCGAGGTTGGGGGCTCGACGCATCGGAGGTAGGGCATCGAGACATATAGACAGATTCCCTGTCTGAATAGCTGACGCTTCGGACGAAGCGTGTCGAGGTTGGGGACTCGACGCTTCGAAGGTAGGGCATCGAGGTTGGGGGCTCGACGCATCGGAGGTAGGGCATCGAGACATATAGACAGATTCCCTGTCTGAAGAGCTGACGCTTCGGACGAAGGGTATCGAGGTTGGGGACTCGACGCTTCGAAGGTAGGGCATCGAGGTTGGCGACTCGACGCATCGGAGGTAGGGCATCGAGACATATAGACAGATTCCCTGTCTGAATAGCTGACGCTTCGGACGAAGCGTGTGGAGGTTGGGTTGGGGACTCGACGCATCGGAGGAAGGGCATCGAGACATATAGACAGATTCCCTGTCTGAATAGCTGACGCTTCGGACGAAGGGTGTCGAGGTTGGGGACTCGACGCTTCGAAGGTAGGGCATCGAGGTTGGGGACTCGACGCATCGGAGGTAGGGCATCGAGACATATAGACAGATTCCCTGTCTGAATAGCTGACGCTTCGGACGAAGCGTGTCGAGGTTGGCGACTCGACGCATCGGAGGTAGGGCATCGAGACATATAGACAGATTTCCCTGTCTGAATAGCTGACGCTTCGGACGAAGGGTGTCGAGGTTGGGGACTCGACGCTTCGAAGGTAGGGCATCGAGGTTGGCGACTCGACGCATCGGAGGTAGGGCATCGAGACATATAGACAGATTCCCTGTCTGAATAGCTGACGCTTCGGACGAAGCGTGTCGAGGTTGGGGACTCGACGCATCGGAGGTAGGGCATCGAGACATATAGACAGATTCCCTGTCTGAATAGCTGACGCTTCGGACGAAGCGTGTCGAGGTTGGGGACTCGACGCATCGGAGGTAGGGCATCGAGACATATAGACAGATTCCCTGTCTGAATAGCTGACGCTTCGGACGAAGCGTATGTCGAGGTTGGGGACTCGACGCATCGGAGGTAGGGCATCGAGACATATAGACAGATTCCCTGTCTGAATAGCTGACGCTTCGGACGAAGGGTATCGAGGTTGGGGACTCGACGCTTCGAAGGTAGGGCATCGAGGTTGGGGACTCGACGCATCGGAGGTAGGGCATCGAGACATATAGACAGATTCCCTGTCTGAATAGCTGACGCTTCGGACGAAGCGTGTCGAGGTTGGGGACTCGAGGCATCGGAGGTAGGGCATCGAGACATATAGACAGATTCCCTGTCTGAAGAGCTGACGCTTCGGACGAAGCGTGTCGAGGTTGGGGCGACTCGACGCATCGGAGGTAGGGCATCGAGACATATAGACAGATTCCCTGTCTGAAGAGCTGACGCTTCGGACGAAGGGTGATCGAGGTTGGGGACTCGACGCTTCGAGGTAGGGCATCGAGGTTGGGGACTCGACGTCGGAGGAGGGATCGAGAATATAGACAGATTCCCTGTCTGAATAGCTGACGCTTCGGACGAAGCGTGTCGAGGTTGGCGACTCGACGCATCGAGGAGGTAGGGCATCGAGACATATAGACAGATTCCCTGTCTGAATAGCTGACGCTTCGGACGAAGCGTATCGAGGTTGGGGACTCGACGCATCGGAGGTAGGGCATCGAGACATATAGACAGATTCCCTGTCTGAAGAGCTGACGCTTCGGACGAAGGGTGTCGAGGTTGGGGACTCGACGCATCGGAGGTAGGGCATCGAGACATATAGACAGATTCCCTGTCTGAATAGCTGACGCTTCGGACGAAGGGTGATCGAGGTTGGGGACTCGACGCTTCGAAAGGTAGGGCATCGAGGTTGGGGACTCGACGCATCGGAGGTAGGGCATCGAGACATATAGACAGATTCCCTGTCTGAATAGCTGACGCTTCGGACGAAGCGTGTCGAGGTTGGGGCGACTCGAGGGGCCGACGCATCGGAGGTAGGGCATCGAGACATATAGACAGATTCCCTGTCTGAAGAGCTGACGCTTCGGACGAAGGGTATCGAGGTTGGGGACTCGACGCTTCGAAGGTAGGGCATCGAGGTTGGGGACTCGACGCATCGGAGGTAGGGCATCGAGACATATAGACAGATTCCCTGTCTGAATAGCTGACGCTTCGGACGAAGCGTGTCGAGGTTGGCGACTCGACCGAGAAAGGGCATCGAGGTTGGGGACTCGACGCATCGGAGGTAGGGCATCGAGACATATAGACAGATTCCCTGTCTGAAGAGCTGACGCTTCGGACGAAGGGTATCGAGGTTGGGGACTCGACGCTTCGAAGGTAGGGCATCGAGGTTGGGGACTCGACGCATCGGAGGTAGGGCATCGAGACATATAGACAGATTCCCTGTCTGAAGAGCTGACGCTTCGGACGAAGCGTGGCATCGAGGTTGGGGACTCGACGCATCGGAGGTAGGGCATCGAGACATATAGACAGATTCCCTGTCTGAAGAGCTGACGCTTCGGACGAAGGGCATCGAGGTTGGCGACTCGAGGCATCGGAGGTAGGGCATCGAGACATATAGACAGATTCCCTGTCTGAATAGCTGACGCTTCGGACGAAGCGTGTCGAGGTTGGGCCGACTCGAGAGGCTCGACGCATCGGAGGTAGGGCATCGAGACATATAGACAGATTCCCTGTCTGAATAGCTGACGCTTCGGACGAAGCGTGTCGAGGTTGGGGACTCGACGCATCGGAGGTAGGGCATCGAGACATATAGACAGATTCCCTGTCTGAAGAGCTGACGCTTCGGACGAAGGGCTTCGAGGTTGGGGACTCGACGCTTCGAAGGTAGGGCATCGAGGTTGGGGACTCGACGCATCGGAGGTAGGGCATCGAGACATATAGACAGATTCCCTGTCTGAATAGCTGACGCTTCGGACGAAGGTTTTCGAGGTTGGCGACTCGAGGCATCGGAGGTAGGGCATCGAGACATATAGACAGATTCCCTGTCTGAAGAGCTGACGCTTCGGACGAAGGGTATCGAGGTTGGGGACTCGACGCTTCGACTCGACGCATCGGAGGTAGGGCATCGAGACATATAGACAGATTCCCTGTCTGAAGAGCTGACGCTTCGGACGAAGCGGTAGTCGAGGTTGGGGACTCGACGCATCGGAGGTAGGGCATCGAGACATATAGACAGATTCCCTGTCTGAAGAGCTGACGCTTCGGACGAAGGGCATCGAGGTTGGGGACTCGACGCTTCGAAGGTAGGGCATCGAGGGCATCGAGACAAATAGACAGATTCCCTGTCTGAAGAGCTGACGCTTCGGACGAAGGGCATCGAGGTTGGGGACTCGACGCATCGGAGGTAGGGCATCGAGACATATAGACAGATTCCCTGTCTGAAGAGCTGACGCTTCGGACGAAGGGTATCGAGGTTGGGGGCTCGACGCTTCGAAAGTAGGGCATCGAGGTTGGGGGCTCGACGCATCGGAGGTAGGGCATCGAGACATATAGACAGATTCCCTGTCTGAATAGCTGACGCTTCGGACGAAGGGTGTCGAGGTTGGGGACTCGACGCATCGGAGGTAGGGCATCGAGACATATAGACAGATTCCCTGTCTGAAGAGCTGACGCTTCGGACGAAGCGTATCGAGGTTCGGGTAGGGCATCGAGACATATAGACAGATTCCCTGTCTGAAGAGCTGACGCTTCGGACGAAGCGTAGGGCATCGAGGTTGGGGACTCGACGCATCGGAGGTAGGGCATCGAGACATATAGACAGATTCCCTGTCTGAATAGCTGACGCTTCGGACGAAGCGTGTCGAGGTTGGCGACTCGAGGCATCGGAGGTAGGGCATCGAGACATATAGACAGATTCCCTGTCTGAATAGCTGACGCTTCGGACGAAGGGTATCGAGGTTGGGGACTCGACGCATCGGAGGTAGGGCATCGAGACATATAGACAGATTCCCTGTCTGAAGAGCTGACGCTTCGGACGAAGGGTATCGAGGTTGGGGACTCGACGCTTCGAAAGTAGGATGCATCGAGGTTGGGGACTCGACGCATCGGAGGTAGGGCATCGAGACATATAGACAGATTCCCTGTCTGAATAGCTGACGCTTCGGACGAAGCGTGTCGAGGTTGGGGACTCGACGCATCGAAGGTAGGGCATCGAGACATATAGACAGATTCGACGCTCGGAGGAGGGCATCGAGACATATAGACAGATTCCCTGTCTGAATAGCTGACGCTTCGGACGAAGGGTGTCGAGGTTGGGGACTCGACGCATCGGAGGTAGGGCATCGAGACATATAGACAGATTCCCTGTCTGAAGAGCTGACGCTTCGGACGAAGGGTATCGAGGTTGGGGACTCGACGCTTCGAAGGTAGGGCATCGAGGTTGGGGGCTCGACGCATCGGAGGTAGGGCATCGAGACATATAGACAGATTCCCTGTCTGAATAGCTGACGCTTCGGACGAAGCGTGTATCGAGGTTGGGGACTCGACGCTAAGGGCATCGGGGGGCGAGAGGTAGGGCATCGAGACATATAGACAGATTCCCTGTCTGAAGAGCAGACGCTTCGGAGGAAGGGTGTCGAGCTCGAGGTTGGGGACTCGACGCATCGGAGGTAGGGCATCGAGACATATAGACAGATTCCCTGTCTGAATAGCTGACGCTTCGGACGAATCGTGTCGAGGTTGGGGACTCGACGCTTCGAAGGTAGGGCATCGAGACATATAGACAGATTCCCTGTCTGAATAGCTGACGCTTCGGACGAAGCGTGTCGAGGTTGGGGACTCGACGCATCGGAGGTAGGGCATCGAGACATATAGACAGATTCCCTGTCTGAAGAGCTGACGCTTCGGACGAAGGGTATCGAGGTTGGGGACTCGACGCTTCGAAGGTAGGGCATCGAGACATATAGACAGATTCCCTGTCTGAAGAGCTGACGCTTCGGACGAAGGGTGTCGAGGTTGGGGACTCGACGCATCGGAGGTAGGGCATCGAGACATATAGACAGATTCCCTGTCTGAATAGCTGACGCTTCGGACGAAGGGTATCGAGGTTGGGGACTCGACGCTTCGAAGGTAGGGCATCGAGGTTGGGGGCTCGACGCATCGGAGGTAGGGCATCGAGACATATAGACAGATTCCCTGTCTGAATAGCTGACGCTTCGGACGAAGCGTGTCGAGGTTGGGGACTCGACGCATCGGAGGTAGGGCATCGAGACATATAGACAGATTCCCTGTCTGAATAGCTGACGCTTCGGACGAAGCGTATCGAGGTTGGGGACTCGACGCTTCGAAGGTAGGGCATCGAGGTTGGGGACTCGACGCATCGGAGGTAGGGCATCGAGACATATAGACAGATTCCCTGTCTGAATAGCTGACGCTTCGGACGAAGCGTGTCGAGGTTGGGGACTCGACGCATCGGAGGTAGGGCATCGAGACATATAGACAGATTCCCTGTCTGAATAGCTGACGCTTCGGACGAAGCGTGTCGAGGTTGGGGACTCGACGCTTCGAAGGTAGGGCATCGAGGTTGGGGACTCGACGCTATCGGAGGTAGGGCATCGAGACATATAGACAGATTCCCTGTCTGAATAGCTGACGCTTCGGACGAAGCGTGTCGAGGTTGGGGACTCGACGCATCGGAGGTAGGGCATCGAGACATATAGACAGATTCCCTGTCTGAAGAGCTGACGCTTCGGACGAAGGGCAGGTGTCGAGGTTGGGGACTCGACGCATCGGAGGTAGGGCATCGAGACATATAGACAGATTCCCTGTCTGAATAGCTGACGCTTCGGACGAAGGGTATCGAGGTTGGGGACTCGACGCATCGGAGGTAGGGCATCGAGACATATAGACAGATTCCCTGTCTGAAGAGCTGACGCTTCGGACGAAGGGTATCGAGGTTGGGGGCTCGACGCATCGGAGGTAGGGCATCGAGACATATAGACAGATTCCTGTCTGAATAGCTGACGCTTCGGACGAAGCGTGTGGAGGTTGGGGACTCGACGCATCGGAGGTAGGGCATCGGAGGTAGGGCATCGAGACATATAGACAGATTCCCTGTCTGAAGAGCTGACGCTTCGGACGAAGGGTATCGAGGTTGGGGACTCGACGCATCGGAGGTAGGGCATCGAGACATATAGACAGATTCCCTGTCTGAATAGCTGACGCTTCGGACGAAGGGTGTCGAGGTTGGGGACTCGACGCTTCGAAGGTAGGGCATCGAGGTTGGGGACTCGACGCATCGGAGGTAGGGCATCGAGACATATAGACAGATTCCCTGTCTGAAGAGCTGACGCTTCGGACGAAGGGTATCGAGGTTGGGGACTCGACGTATCGGAGGTAGTGTGGAGGTTGGCGACTCGAGGCATCGGAGGTAGGGCAACGAGACATATAGACAGATTCCCTGTCTGAATAGCTGACGCTTCGGACGAAGCGTGATCGAGGTTGGGGACTCGACGCATCGGAGGTAGGGCATCGAGACATATAGACAGATTCCCTGTCTGAAGAGCTGACGCTTCGGACGAAGCGTGTCGAGGTTGGGGACTCGACGCATCGAAGGTAGGGCATCGAGACATATAGACAGATTCCCTGTCTGAAGAGCTGACGCTTCGGACGAAGGGTATCGAGGTTGGGGACTCGACGCTTCGGAGGTAGGGCATCGAGACATATAGACAGATTCCCTGTCTGAATAGCTGACGCTTCGGACGAAGGGCAGTCGAGGTTGGGGACTCGACGCATCGGAGGTAGGGCATCGAGACATATAGACAGATTCCCTGTCTGAATAGCTGACGCTTCGGACGAAGCGTGTCGAGGTTGGCGACTCGACGCATCGGAGGTAGGGCATCGAGACATATAGACAGATTCCCTGTCTGAAGAGCTGACGCTTCGGACGAAGGGCATCGAGGTTGGGGACTCGACGCTTCGAAGGTAGGGCATCGAGGTTGGGGGCTCGACGTATCGGAGGTAGGGCATCGAGACATATAGACAGATTCCCTGTCTGAATAGCTGACGCTTCGGACGAAGGGTGTCGAGGTTGGGGACTCGACGCATCGGAGGTAGGGCATCGAGACATATAGACAGATTCCCTGTCTGAATAGCTGACGCTTCGGACGAAGCGTATCGAGGTTGGGGACTCGACGCTTCGAAGGTAGGGCATCGAGGTTGGGGACTCGACGCATCGGAGGTAGGGCATCGAGACATATAGACAGATTCCCTGTCTGAAGAGCTGACGCTTCGGACGAAGGGTATCGAGGTTGGGGACTCGACGCTTCGAAGGTAGGGCATCGAGGTTGGCGACTCGAGGCATCGGAGGTAGGGCATCGAGACATATAGACAGATTCCTGTCTGAATAGCTGACGCTTCGGACGAATCGTGTCGAGGTTGGGGACTCGACGCATCGGAGGTAGGGCATCGAGACATATAGACAGATTCCCTGTCTGAAGAGCTGACGCTTCGGACGAAGGGTATCGAGGTTGGGGACTCGACGCTTCGAAGGTAGGGCATCGAGGTTGGGGGCTCGACGCATCGGAGGTAGGGCATCGAGACATATAGACAGATTCCCTGTCTGAATAGCTGACGCTTCGGACGAAGCGCGTCGAGGTTGGGGACTCGACGCATCGGAGGTAGGGCATCGAGACATATAGACAGATTCCCTGTCTGAATAGCTGACGCTTCGGACGAAGCGTGTCGAGGTTGGGGACTCGACGCTTCGAAAGTAGGGCATCGAGGTTGGGGACTCGACGTATCGGAGGTAGGGCATCGAGACATATAGACAGACTCCCTGTCTGAATAGCTGACGCTTCGGACGAAGCGTGTCGAGGTTGGGGACTCGACGCATCGAAGGTAGGGCATCGAGACATATAGACAGATTCCCTGTCTGAATAGCTGACGCTTCGGACGAA